>CAKNYM010046871.1:44830-76050 GCA_932195095.1 Andricus curvator | reverse complement strand
AAAATTTAACTATTTCATTGTTAATTGAATTTTATCTTTTTTTTCAGTTGAAACTTAAACTATTTAGTTGAAAATTCATGTATTTTGTTGAAAATTCGTCTTTTTTGGTATAAAATCTATCTTCTTGGTTGAAAAGTCAACTATTTGGTTAAGAATTTATATATTTAATTGAAAATTCATGTATTTTTGTGTAAGTTCGTATTTTTCAGTAGAAAATAATATGTTTTAATTGAAGTTTCAACTGCTTTCAAAAAAATGAATTTTTTGGTTGAATATTCCTAGTTTTTGTTGAAAATTCATTTCTTTGGTTCAAAATTGAACTTTTTGGTTAAAAATTAATTTTTCAACTGAAAATTCAACTGTTCCAATTTTGTTTCAAAATTTACCTTTTTCAATAAAGACTTCAACTATTTCGTTGAAAATTCATGTAGTTTGTTGTAAATTCGTCTTTTTCAGTAGAAAATAAATCTTCTTGGTTGAAAATTAAAATATTAGGTTGAAAATTAAAATATTAGGTTGAAAATTCATGCATTTTGTCGAAAATTCGTCTTTTTTGGTAGAAAGTTTATCTTTTTGGTTAAAAATTAATATTTTTTGTTGGAAATTCAACTATTGGGTTAAAAATTCTTCTATTTTATTGAAAATTCATCTCTTTGTAGAAATTTCATCTTCTTTGGTAAAAATTCCAACTGGTTTAAAATTAAGATTCAGCTGTTTTTTAATTAAAATTAGAAACTTTTTTGGTTGAAAATTCAACTACTTCTTTGAAAGTCAAACTGCTTTGTTAAATTTTCATTTTTTTTTGTTGGAAGATTTATTTTACAAGTCGATACTGAATCTGTTCAAAATTAAACATATTTTCAATTTCCAACTATTCCTTTTTTAATTCGTTCAATTTGACATTCTTTAATTTAAAAGAATTTATTTTTTTATTTTTAGCAATATTGACTGAACTGTTTTTTTGTTATTAAGTTTTAACTGAAAATGTAACTATTACATATTTGTTTGAAATTTATCTTTTTTTTATAGAAACTTCAACTATTTGGTAAAAAATTAATATATTTTATTAAAAATCTATCTTTTTTGGTTAAAAATGCAACTGTTTAATTGAAAATTAATAATCTGTTGTGGTTGAGGATTCAAAGATTTTCTTAAAAATGAATTTTTTTGGTTGAAGATTCATAATTTTTGCTGGAAATTCATTTCTTTGGTAGAAAATTCAATTATTCCATTGTGGATTGGAAATTCATGTTTTTATTTGTAAATTCCTATTTTTCAGTAGAAAATTAGTCTTTTTGGTTGAAAATTAATCTTTTTGGTTGAAAATTCAATTATTTGGTTGAAAATTCATGTATTTTGTCGAAAATTCGTCTTTTTTGGTAGAAAATTTATCTTTTTGGTTGAAAATTCAACTGTTCGGTTAAAAATTCTTATATTTAATTGAAAATTCATCTCTTTGTATAGAAATTTGATCTCTTTTGGTCAAAAATGAAACTGTTCGGTTGAAAATTAAGATTCAACTGTTTTTTATTTGAAATTTAAAACTTTTTTGGTTGAAAATTCCACTACTTTGAAAGTCAAACTACTTTGTTAAATTTTCATTTTATAATTAAAAATCAAATTGGAATCAACTGTTGAAAATTTAATTTTCCATTTTCTTCAATTATCAACAGTTGAAAATTCAATTTTCATTAATTTTCAACTGTTCAATTTTCAGCGATTAAAAACTAAAGAAAATTAAAATATAATTTTTAACATTTTAAAATTCAACTATTAAAAATTCAATTTTCTTCGATTTTCAACAGGTGAAAATTCTACTGAAAAAAAATCGGCTGTTGGAAATCCAACAGTTGAAAATTTAAGTTTCCATTTTCTTCAATTTTCAACTGTTGAAAATGTATCTGCTGAAAAATTAAGACAATTTTAAAATCAAAAGTTAAAAAATTCAATTTTCAACGGCTTAAAATTGAACTTTCTTTATTTTCAACTGTTAAAAATTGAAGTAAATTCAAGGTATAATTTACAACAGTTGCAAATTCAACTATTTAAAATTCAACTTTGAAATTTGAATGTTTAATTTTCTTCAATTTTGTTCAATTTTCAATTGAATATTCTACGGTTAAAAATTTAATTTTCCATTTTCTTCAATTATCAACAGTTTAAAATTGAATTTTTTATAATTTGCAACTGATGAAAAATTAAGAAAATTCAGCTATTGAAAACTGTAGGAAATTAAAAATTCAACAGTTAGAGGTTCAATTTTTTTTCAATTATCAAAAGTTGAAAATTCAATTTTGTTTAATTTTCAACAGTTAAAATTTGATGAAAATTGAGATAAAATTGTTAAAGTTCTTTGGTAGAAAATTCAATTGTTCCATTGTGAAAATTCATGTATTTTGTCGAAAATTCGTCTTTTTTGGTAGAAAATTTATCTTTTTGGTTGAAAATTCAACAGTTTGGTTAAAAATTCTTATATTTTATTGAAAATTTATCTCTTTTTGTAGAAATTTCATCTCCTTTGGTCAAAAATGAAACTGTTTGACTGAAAATTAAGATTCCACGTTTTTTGATTTGAAATTAAAAACTTTTTTTGGTTGAAAATTCAACTACTGCTTTGAAAGCCAAACTACTTTGTTAAATTTTCATTTTTTTTTTTAAGATTTATTTTACAAGTCGATTCTGAATCTATTCAAAATTAAACAATTTACCGATTTTAACGTTAAAAATTGAACTGGTTCAATTAGAAAGCCCTAGTAATTAAACAAATGTAAACACTTGATTGAAAATTTATAAAATATTTTCAGTTTTCAAATATTTCATTTTTAATCCATTCAATTTGAAATTTTTAAATTAAAAACAAAAAGATTTTTTTTATTATTAACAATATTTGACTTTTTATTTAACATGAGCATTTATAAATTAAATATTTAAAACTAAACAATTTGAAACTAAATTTTTGGAAATAGAAGGCCTAGAATTATTAAAATTTCAGAGTTCGGATTTTTTTATTTCAATGACCGTGAATATTTTTCCTTGTTTAAAACGACCACCCTGATGAATATTTAATTATCCTTAAAAAATGAGAAGCAGATGTGAAAAATATTCTGTGATTTAATTATTTTATAATTTCAAGGGACGAAAGTAATTAAATCGGATAGAGTTTATGAAGCAATGTTAGCTGTTGATAGAGGATCTTATACCCAATCAGGACAGCCGTATATGGATTCACCTCAAGGAATTGGCTATGGGGTTACCATAAGTGCTCCCACAATGGTATGAAAAATTATAAATAAATAAAAAACACTTCTTGTATTTAGTATTTTAAACAAGACGTTGAAAAGTGTCTGATTTCATGCTATAAACCATTTTCAAGTTCAAACATTCATAAATTATTTTAAATCAGATAAAACGTTAAAAATGGGACAATTTCAACCTAATTCAGGGATCACAGGCTCCCCTATTCCCCTGCGTTTTCCCCTTTTTCAAATTCCTCTTTTTCTCCCTTCTCTCGAAAAAATTTATTTTTTCGAAACAATTTAAAACATGTTGAAAATGTGAAAACCGGAGACAAAAATTGTTATCTAATATAAAATTGGAAAAGTTAACAAATATATAGTAATTTTTAAAAGAATTGTTAGAAGATGAACATTTTTTAATTGAAATGTACAAAGTTAAATAATTAAAAAATTAAATATTCCAATTTTATCAAAACGTGAAATGTTCTAACTCGAACAATTTAAAGTCAAGCGTTCAAAATTTAGTTTTAAATTTTACCATAAAAAGATTTACAATGTTTATTTGACCGATTTTAAACTCAAATATTTAGGATTTAAATAAAACTGTAAAGTTAAAATATTTTTTCGCTTAACCTATATACAAATTAAATTTTTTTTAAATGTAAAATATTTTAGGCGCTCAAAATATTTTTGATTTGAGTTTAAAATCATCGAGGGGCTTAGTTTCAAATTAACATTCAAAATAATCATTATAGTAATTATTATTATTGATGGGATTTTTGAAAGAGAAAATATTCTTGATCATGAGAACGACTTTAAACTTACAAAAATTGTTTATTTAACCAATTTTCTTTTTTTTTTTTTTTACTTTTTTCGACTTTTTTAAACAAGTGAAACTTTTACGACTTTTTTGAAGAAAAAAACGACAAATCGACTTTTTGTCTCTTTTCTCAGAAGATCGGTATACTTAGTTTCAATTTTGATCACAATGAAACTTTAAAAATTAAAAATCAAAAAAAGACTAAATTATACTGTTTTAATTGTGAACATTAACAATTGAATAATTTCCTATTAAACCTTTAATCTAAACAAATTGTTAATTAACATAGTTTAAAATTGAACAATTTTTAATTTTGTGAATCCTTTTTTAAAGTTTTATTTTTTTCAAAATGCAAGCCTAATTAGTTGGACTGGTCCCAGTTCTTTTTTAAATAATTCTTCTTTTTACCCTGTGTTCAAGTTGAAAGTTCATTCTTTTTTGGTTGAAAATTCGACTATTTTGTTGAAAATTCATCTATACGCCTTTTTAGATAGAAAATTCATCCTTTTGGATTGAAAATTCCTCTTTTATGGTAAAAAAGTATTTTTCGTTTTTTTTTTTTGTTTGAAAACTTCATTTTTCTTGTATTTTGTTGTAAATTCGTCTTTTTCAGTAAAAAATTAATTTTCTTGCTTGAAAATTAAATTATTTGGTTGAAAATTGAACTATTTTGTTGAAAATTCATGCATTTTGTTGTAAATTCGTAGTTTTCTGTATAAAATTAATCCTCTTGGTTGAAAATTCAATTGTTTGTTTGAAAATTCTTGTATTTTGTCTAAAATTTGTCTTTTTTTGGTAGAAAATTTGACTTTTTAGTTGAAAATTAATGTTTTGGGTCGAAAATTCAACTATTTAGTTAATAATTCTTTTATTTTATTGTAAATTCATCTCTTTTGGTAGAAATGTCATCTTTTTTGGTTAAAAATTCAACTGTTTGGTTGAAAATGAATTATCTATTTTGGTTGAAGATTTAACTATTTTCTTAGAAATAAATTTTTTTGGTTGAAGATTCATAATTTTTGTTGGAAATTCATCTCTTTTGTTAAAAATGGCACTGTTTTTAAAAATTAATTTTTAACACGAAATTTAACTATTAAATTTTTGTTTGAAATTTATCTTTTTCTGATAGAAACTTCAACTATTTGGTTGAAAATTCATGTATTTTGTTGCAAATTCGTCTTTTTTGATCGAAAATTAATATTTTTGGTTGAAAATTTAACGATTTGGTTAAAACTTCTTATATTTTATTAAAAATTCATCTCTTTTGGTAGAAATTTCATCTTTTTTGGTCAAAAATAAAACTGGTAGAAAGTTAACAATCTGTTTTGGTTGATGACTCGACTGTTTTTTTTGTTGTTTAAAATTAAAATATTTTTTGGTTAAAAATACAACTACTTATTTGAAAGTCGAAATACTTTCTTATATATCATTTTTTTGGTTGAAGATTCATCATTTTAGTTAAAAATTCATATTTTTGGTTGAAAATTCATATATTTTGTCAAAAATTTGTGTTTTTTGGTATAAAACTTATCTTATTGGTTGAAAATTGATATTTTTGGTTGAAAATTCAACTACTTTGTTAAAAATTCTTTTATTTCATTGAAAATTCATTTTTTTGGTAGAAATTTAATCTTTTTTGGTTAAAAATGGAACTGTTTTGTTGAAAATTAATGTGTTTTGTTTGAGGATTCAACTATTTTCTGAAAAGTGAATTTTGTTGGTTGAAGATTCATAATTTTTGTTGGAAATTCATCTCTTTTGTTGGAAATTGAACTACAATTTTGTTTGAATTTTCTCTTTTTTTATAGAAACTTTAACTCTTTGGTTAAAAATTTATGTTTTTCGTTGAAGATTCATGATTTTTGTTGAAAATTCATCTTTTTTATTGAAAATTTAATTATTTGTTTAAAAATGCATATATTTTGTCAAAAATTTGTCCTTTTTTGTAGAAAATGTATCTTATATATTTTATTGAACATTCATATTTTTGTTAGAAATTTCTTTGTTAAAAATGCAACTATATTGTTGAAAATTAATGTGTTTTGGTTGAGAGTTCAACTTTTTCTTAAAAATGAATTTTTTGGTTGAAGGTTCATCATTTTTGTCAGAAATTCATCTCTCTGGTTTAAAATTTATTTTTTAAAGTGAAAATTTAACTATTCCATATTTGATTGAAAATTTATCTTTTTTTAATAGAAACTTCAACTATTTGGTTGAAAATTTATGTATTTTGTTGTAAATTCGTCTTTTTCTCTAGAAAATTTATTTTCTTGGTTGAAAATTAGTGTTTTTGGTCGAAAATACAATTATTTTGTTAAAATTTATATATTTTATTCAAAATTCATCTCTTTTGGTAGAAATGTCTTCTTTTTTGGTTAAAAATGCAACTGTTTTGTTGAAAATTAATTATCTGTTTTGGTTGAGGATTCAACTATTTCCTTAAAAACGAATTTTTTTGTTGAAGGTTCATATTTTTGGTTGAAAATTCATCTTTTTGGTTGAAAACTCAACTATTTGGTTGAAAATGCATGTATTTTGTTGAAAATTCGTCTTTTTTGGTAGAAAATTTATCTTATGGGTTGAAAATTAATATTTTTGATTGAAAATTTCACTATTCGGTTAAAAATGAATATACACTCCGCGCTCCCTTATACGACGAGCTCGGGACCGAAAACGTTCCCTTATACGACGGCGCAAGGGGAACCCTTCCACTTGCAATACCAACAATCTCACGTGGTCGTGCGCATGCGCGTCGAATCCTGCGTCACTGACAGCTGACTATATCATATTCACGCGCGAGACTATTTGCTTCCCGCGCGAGCTTTGAGCGGAAGAGTGGGGATGGTGGAGAACGACTTTTCCGTCGTATAGGGGAGCGGCAACTGGTCGTATAATGGAGCGGACGTATAGGGGAATGTCGTATAAGGGAGCGCGGAGTGTATTTTATTGAAAATGTATCTGTTTTAGTAGAAATTTCATAATTTTTGGTCAAAAAAGATTCTGGTTGAAAATTAATAATCCGTTTTGGTTGAGGACTCAACTGTTTTTTTTTAAATTAAAATATTTTTGGTTTGAAAATACAACTACTTGTTTGAAATTCGAACTACTTTGTTAAATTCCATTTTTTTTTGCTTGAAGATTCATCATTTTAGTTGAAAATCCATCTTTTTGGTTGAAAATTCAATTATTTATTTGAAAGTTCATATGTATTGTACGAAATTTGTATTTCTAGGTAGAAAATTGGTCTTCTTAGTTGAAAATTCAACTATTTAGTTAATAATTCTTTTATTTTATTGTAAATTCATCTCTTTTGGTAGAAATTTCATCTCTTTTTGTCAAAAATGAAACTTTTTGAAAATTAAAAAACTGTTTTGGTTGAGGATTCAACTGTTTTTTATTTTAAATTAAAGTCGTTTTTGGTGAAAAATACAATTGTTTGCTTAAAAACTAATCTATATTGTTTGAGGATTCCACTGTTTTTACTTACTATTAAAATCTTTTTTTGTTGACATATCAACTATTACATTTTTTTTTTAAATTCATCTTTTTGGTTCAAACTCCAACTACTTGATTGAGGCTCGAACTATTTTATTTAAAATTAATTTTTTTGTTTAAATATTCATCATCTTAATTAAAAATTCCTTTTTTTTTTTGGATGAAAATTGAACAATTTTGATGAAAATTCGTTTTTTTTTGGTTGAAAATTAATTTTTTATCCGAAAATTAAACTTTTTTATTTTTAGCTGAAAATTTATCTTTTTTAATTGAACATTCAACTATTCGGTTAATAGTTTTTATATTTTATTGAAAATTCTTCTCTTTGAGTAGATATTTCATTTTTTCGTGTAAAATCACCCTATTTCCAAATTAAAAAAAAAATATTCTTTTCATATTGAAATTGTACAGTCTCAAATTTAAAGCCTTCATTGTGAAGTAATTTCAAGTTTATCATGTTAAAAATGAATATTCCTGAAGTTAAAAATGAATTTAAATTATAAACTTCTCTCATTTGAAAATAATCCAAATTGTTTTTTTCTTGATCCTTAAAAATTTGATGCAATTTTTTCTGGACTTTTTTTCGAAATTTATGCCACTTTATTTGTAATTTTATGCGACCAATGTGACTTTTTTAAAGCTTTCTTAGTCGATCCGAGCCCTGTTTTTAAATAAATTCTCAAATGATAGAAATGATTAAAAACTCATTTTAACATTGTTTAAAAATATAACATTTGTTATCAAAATATTGTTTCTTATTTTCTACATGTGAAAATAAATGTTAAATCTTCCCCTTTTTCGTGAAAAAATTACCCTATTTCCATTTCTTTTAGTTCCCTTTGCACTGTGATCCCTGATAATTTATCAATAGTAATCTCGGTTTTGATACATTCGAGATATGAAATTGTTTTATTTTTATTTGTAAAGTCTGATGGTTTGAATTTGAAAATGTGAAGGACCGAGAAAATTTTCAAAGATTTCAGTGGCATTAAGGCTAATAATTTATATAAAATTTTCCATTAAAATTTTTGAAACGCAGGCCTCACAGACCGGTCCCTATATCCCCTATTGTACCCTATTTTAAAAATTTTCACTATTCAGTTCATGCCTATACCTATTTCTAAATTGTTTTGAATTCTTTTGAAATATTTCAGGTTATTTTTAAAGATTCCGACAATTTTTTAATAGATTTCAATCATTTGAAGGCATTTTTAAGATTTTAGGGTATTTTTAAAACTTCTAAGGCATTTCAAGAGCTTTTAATTTGAAATATTTTATGGAATTTAAAAAGATTCCAAGGAATTATTAATTAATTTCATTAATTTGAAGGGAATTCAAAGCGTTTGAAATATTTTAGGATAATGCATTTTCTAGAATTTCGGAAGATATGGAACGATTTTACAGAACCTATAAGGTTTTAAGATATTTTAAAAAATGTCGCAAGATTTCCGAGGATTTTAATGACTTTAAGGGATTTTAAAGCTCTCAATGTATTTTAATACATTTTCCAGGATTTCAGAAAATATCGTAGAATATCACGGGATTTTATAATATTTTAGTGTATTTTAAAGAATTTATTCACGAGAAGTGAGGGATTTCGTAGGGATTCAAAGATTTGAAGAGCTTTTCAAATATTTTTTGCAATTCATTTGGAATTCGCCCTGAATTATTATTAATTTATCCTGAATTTTTTTAAATTCTTTTGAATTCTTCTAAATTCACTTAATTTCACTCAATTCCATAGATTTTCAAAAGTTTATGTTTAATTCATCTAGAAGTCTTTTAAACTCACCTTAAATTCGTAGGAATTTCATCAAATTCTTTTTAATGCCCTTTTAATTCTTCTAAACTTATTTCAAACTTACTGAATTCAATGAATTTTTCCTATTTTTAATTGTTTTGAATTCACTTCATTGGTTTTTAAATTCAGTTTGATTTTTTATGAATTTCATCGAATTCTTCTCGTTTCCCTTAAATTCCTCTAAATTCACGGAAATTTTACTGAAGTAAATGGATTTTTTCGATTTAAAAAATTTTTTCCTATTCATTTGAATTCTTTTGAATTGTTTTGTAGTCATTAGTCACTTTTTTGGTTAGAAATTAGTAGGGTTTCAAAGAGTTGAAGAGATTTAAAATTATTTTATGTAATTCACCGTGAATTCTTTTTAATTTACCCTGAATTCTTTCAAATTCTTCTGAATTTCCTTGAATTTTTCTAAGCTCATTTCAAATTTTTGGAATTCAATTAAGTTTTTTCATATTTTCAAATTGTTTCCAATTCATTTGAATTTTTTTTTAATTGACCTTGAATTTTTATGAATTTCATCGAATTCTTCTCGTTCGCCTTAAATCCTTTACATTTATTCTAGTTTTACGGAAATGAATAGAATTATTTTGATTAATTTTTTTTTTCAAATTCATTTGAATTCTTTTGACTTTATCTTGTATTGTTTTTTAAATTCAGTTTGATTTTTCATGAATTTCATCGAATTCTTCTCGTTTTTCTTAAATTCCTCTAAATTAACTAAAATTTTACTGAAATAAATAGATTTTTTCGATTTTTGAAATTTTTTCCTATTCATGTGAATTATTTTGAATTGTTTTGTAGTCATTAGTCACTTTTTTGGTTAGAAATTAGTAGGGTTTCAAAGATTTGAAGAGATTTGGAATTATTTTATGTAATTCACCGTGAACTCTTTTAATTGACCCTGAATTCTTTCAAATTCTTCTGAATTTTCTTGAATTTTTCTAAGCTCATTTCAGATTCTCTGAATTCAATTAAGTTTTTTCATATTTTTAAATTCTTTCCAATTCATTTGAATTTGTTTGAATTGACCATGAATTTCTATGAATTTCATCGAATTCTTCTCATTCGCCTTAAAATCCTCTACATTTATTCTAGTTTTACGGAAATGAATAGAATTTTTTTTGATTAAAATTTTTTGTTCTAATTCATTTGAATTCTTTTGAATTTAACTTGTATTGTTTTTTAAATTCAGTTTGATTTTTTATGAATTTCATCGAATTCTTCTCGTTTCCCTTAAATTCATCTAAATTCACTAAAATATTACTGAAGTAAATAGATTTATTCGATTTTTAACATTTTTTCCTATTCATGTGAATTATTTTGAATTGTTTTGTGGTCATTAGTCACTTTTTTGGTTAGAAATTAGTAGGGTTTCAAAGATTTGAAATTATTTTATGTAATTTACCGTGAATTCTTCTTAAATTACCCTGAATTCCTTCAAATTCTTTTGAATTTCCTCGAATTTTTCTAAGCTCATTTCAAATTTTCGGAATTCAATTAAGTTTTTCCATATTTTTAAATTGTTTCCAATTAATTTGTTTTTTTTTTTTAATTGGCCTTGAATTTTTATGAATTTCATCGAATTCTTCTCGTTTCTCTTAAATTCCTCTACATTCACTAAAATTTTACTGAGGTAAATGGATTTGCTCGATTTTAAAAATCTTTTCCTATTCATTTGAGTTCTTTTGAATTGTTTTGTAGTCATTAGTCACTTTTTTGGTTAGAAATTAGTAGGGCTTCAAAGTTTTGAAGAGATTTGAAATTATTTTATGTAATTCACCGTGAATTCTTTTTAATTTACCCTGAATACTTTCAAATTCTTTTGAATTTCCTTGAATTTTTCTAAGCTCATTTCAAATTTTTGGAATTGAATTAAGTTTTTTCATATTTTTAAATTATTTCCAATTCATTTGATTTTTTTTTTAATTGACCTTGAATTTTTATGAATTTCATCGAATGCCCTGGTGGAACAATTTTTACAAAAAATTACAGAAAACTAAAAGTGGAATACTTTTGAATTTTAAACTTTCAAAATTAAAGGTTTAAAAATTGTTAATTGAAACGCTCAGTAATTTTCGCGTATTAAATGAAAGCTTTTAAAACTTTTCAAACGAAAATTTTTTAATTGAAAGCCGTTGAGCTGCAAAATTTAAATTTTTAAATTTTATACATGTTACAGTTAAAATATTTAAAAAAAATAGAAATCCACGCTATCATTTTCAAAGCTATGAATTGAAGAATGAATAAAAAAATGTATAAATTTTCAAAATTATATCGTTTTAAACAATTTTAAGCTAGAAAGATTAATTTATACATTAAAATTTGTTTTGAAATCTTCTTAAATATTCTTTTAAAAATTTGTTTAAAAAAAAATCATTAACAAATTTTCCAGGAATCTAATAATAATTAAATTATCTTGGAGCTCGAATTTTTCCTACAATTTTTTGCAAATCCTGCAAAAGTAAACAAATTACCTTAAAATCATCCAGATTATTTTTAAAAATTTTTTGAAATCTTATTAAATATTCTTTTTAAATTGATTTTAAAAAAAGATATATATTGTTAGGTTTTCTAGGAATTTGGATACAAATTTTTTCTTCATTTAAAACCTTTCAAAATGCTTAAAAAATTTATGTTTTGAAATCTTTTCACGTTTTAAATTATTTTGGAATCTTTTCAAAACTTCTAAATATATTTTAAACTCACTCGATTATTTTCCAAATTAATAATTGTTTAATTGTTATTTATGATTCAAACTTTTTTTTTTAAATCTTTCTAAATATTCTCTTGAAATTAATTTTTCAAAATAAAAAATCATTTTAAATTTTCCCGGCAAAGTTAAGATTTTTTTTTATTTTCTCAGAACCTTTAAAGATCCTTAAAAAGCTTCAAAATTTTATTTCGAAATCTTCAAAAGTCTAAATTTAGTTTTTTATTTTTCGAAATCTTTTTCAGTTGTAAATTAAGTTTGGATCTTCTCAAAACCTGTAAATATCTCTTAAACTAACTCAACTTTTTTCCAAATTGATAATTGTTCAATTGTTATTATTGGACCAAAATTCAATAATTTCACTTACATATTAAAAATTGTTAATTAGAACAATTAAAATTGTAACGTACAAATTTTGGATTTAACACTCTGAAATATTAACGATTCAAGGCTTTCTATTTCAAATAATTCAGTTTAAAATTGTTAAGTTTTTGATATTTGATTTATAATTGCTCGTTTTAAATGAAAAGTAAAATATTGCTACAAATTCAAAAAAATGTCTTCTTTAATTAAATAATTTCAAATTAAATGGGTTAAAAATGGAATATTTCAGATTCAAACAATATTTGAATAGGATTTGAAATTGAATAAGAGCCTTTAATTTTTCAAATTATTTTTAAATTAAGAAAAGTTTATAAAGTTTCAATCGGACGTTTACATTTGCTTAACTACTGAGGCTTTCAAATTGAAAAATTGAATCGTTCTATAAAGTAATTTATTCTTCAATTTTCAGTAATCGAACTACAGTTAAATGTGATTTATTATAATAGCAAAAGTTCTTGGTAAAAGTGTAATATTGTTTTTAAAATGTACTTTTTTAAAGAAACTAATATATTACGTATCCTAAAAAAATTAACAGTAAAGTATCCCTTTTGAAAATTTATATTTTTTTGTTTATATTTGTACATTTCTACAATAATCTACCATATATACAACATAATTTTAAATACAGTTTCCCAATGTTTCAATAATTTAGGTAAAATTAAAAGTGTTTTTATGACGTCAAACATCCAAATTAAAAAAAAAAGTAAAATTCTGTAGTTTTCTGTAATACCTAGTAGATTTTTTCAACAAAGTAAACAAAATATTAATAAAAAGTTATACAACATTTTTATTTGTAGAAACTTGTACTTTATTGTTAATTTTTTACTTTTCTACAAGAAAATACAACAAAAAATTTAGCTATTTGTACTAAACTGAATTTTCTTTTTGTACATTTTTTTACAAAAAATGTACATGTTTTAACAAAAAATTCTTCTCGTTCGCCTTAAAATCCTCTACATTTATTCTAGTTTTACGGAAATCAATAGAATTTTTTTAATTAAAATTTTTTTAAGAATTCATTTGAATTCTTTCGAATTTAACTTGTATTATTTTGAAATCTTATGTATTTATCCAGAATTTTTTACCCTTTGACCGCGAAAAAAGTACCCTATGAGCCTAACAAAAAGTACCCTTTGGTCCCTATATTTTATCCTATAGAGACTGTGAGGCCTGGAAACGATACCGGTCCTTGTAGAAAATACTAGGCAATAAAAAAAGCACTCGTATAAAAGAAATTTCAAGCAAGAAGAGAAGGAAAAATTGTTTAGCATGCACACGCCCTGGAACTTCTCGAAGAGCAGTTAAGAAATGGAAATCGAGCCTTGGACGTGGGATCTGGATCTGGATTTTTAACAGCTTGCATGGCGAAGATGTTGGCTCCCGATGGATTGGTTGTGGGAATCGATCATATTCCGGAACTCAAAGAGATGGCTTTGGAAAACATAAAAAAAGGCAACCCGGAACTATTGCAAACTAGTTGCATCGAATTAGTTGGTAAATTCCCATAATTAATTTTAATATTAATATTAATATTATTAACAGGCCTGGGACTCATTTGAGAAATTCGAAAATAGTGTCAATAGTAGCGTAAGTTTTGAAAAATGCAATTTTTAAAATATTTGGAACAATAATTCATAATCAATATTTTCGAATTTAATGAGTCTTATATTTAAAACAAAATAGTGAACGATTTTGAATTGAACACGTTCCAAATCGAATAATTTTAGATTTTTCTAGGGATTCACAGGGTGGCGACTTGACCGGGAAATGACCTGGAATTTTATTGACCGGAAAAAAACCGGGAATTTAATTTAAAACCCGGGAATTTACTTCTGATCATAGAAAAATTCAAGAAATATAATTTGACTTGGAACAGAAAATTTTTTACATGGAATGGGAATTTTTTAAAGGAATTATAATTCGGATTTAGAAGAAAGGAATTTTCAAAAATCCCTCTTCCAAGTCAGAATTCGTCACAATTTGAAAGTTCCCTCTTCTAAATTTTAGGTAATAAAAGTACTTCAAGCAGTTTTCAGAGTAGAAGTAGAATTTCAATGAAGAAATATTTCTGAATTATAATAGGAATTTTTTTTACATTTTTCGTTGCGAATTCATCGTTTTTTAGTTAAAAATTCAACTACTGGGTTGAAAGTTAAACTTTTGTTAAAAATTAATTTGTTTGGTTGAAGATTCATCATTTTAATTTAAAATTCATCTCTGGTTGAAAATGTAACTACTTTCTTAAAAATCAATTAATTTTTTTTTGATGAAAATTCAACTATTTGGTTGAAAATTGATATTTTGCATTTAAAAATTAAACTATTTGTTTGAAAATGTATGTAGACAATTAATCTTTATGGTTGACAATTATTCTTTTTGGCATAAAATTCAACTATTCCAGTTGAAGATTCATCATTTTAGTTGAAGATTCATCATTTTAGTTGAAAATCATCAGTTTGGTTGAAAATTAATTTCTTTAAATGAAAATTTAACTGTTCCATTGTGAGTTGAAAATTAATATTTTCAAGTTCGGAATTCCACAATTTGCATAAAAATTTGTCTTTTTTAATTGAAAATTTTTTGGTAGAAAATTATCTTATTTTTCTCTGAAAGTTAATCTTCTCGTTTAAAAATTCTTCTTTTCAGTCAAAAATTTAAGTATTCCAGTCAAATATTTATCATTTTAGTTGAAAATTAATCTTTTAGGTTGGAAATAAAATTATTTGGTTGAAAGTTAAACTCTTTTGTTAAATTTTTTTTTTTAGTTGAAGATCCATCGTTTTAATTGAAAATTCATTTCTTTGGTTGAAAAATGAGCTGTTTAATTGAAAATTTATTTTTTCTTTGGATGTTTTTTGGTTGAAAATTATTTTTTTTTTTAAACTGAAAATGTAACTATTATTCCAGTTAAATATTTCATAATTTTCGTTCAAAATTCATGTCTTTGGTTGAACATTAATTTTTGACTAAAAATTTAATTATTCAATTATCTTTGTTAGTTGGAAATTCGTCTTTTTGGTAGCAATTAATCTTCTTGGTTGAAAATTAATCTTTTTGGTCAAAAATTCAATTATTCTAGTTGAAGATTCATCATTTCAGTTAAAAATTCATCTTTCTGGTTTGAAATTCAACTATTGCAGTTAAATATTTACAATTTTATTTGAAAATTCATCACTTTGTTTGAAAATGTAAGTATTATTTTGAAAGTTAGTTTTGTTTGTTGTTAAAATATGTTTGGTTAAAGGGGGACTTCCGGTGGAAGTGAGTCAAGGCAAACGTATTGTGTGTGAGGTGCGGTAGAAAGCCGGTTTTTGAGTAAAAAAAGGTGGAAATTGGAGATAGGCTGAGTGCGTGTCGAAAGGGCTAGTGTATTGTGATAATTTGGAATATTAGAACTGGATGAGAGAGGTGAGATAACATGGAAAGTGTGCAGTTGGGTTGGGTTGAACATGAAGGAGGCAGGAATGGCAGGAACGAAGGATTGCGAAACGGATATGACGACCAGTGAGATGGTGGCCAGTGATGGGGAGGAACAAGAGATGGCGCAGCAAGTTGAGTTCGGTAAAAAAGGAAGAGGTAGACCGCGAAAAGTGACAGACGGGGAGGGAAGTTCAAAATGTAAAGAGAATAATAAGGTAAGAAGACTGGAAAATTATTGGTTAAAAGATCCGAATAGCGAGAGGGAGAAAGAAATAGGCAACTTAAATACAGATGCTCAAGAGGGAGGCCAGGTGGAGAGGGTAATGGATAATAATGAAAAAGAAGCATTTTTAGCAAAAGGGGAATTGACGAGGACTCCAATAAAAAAGAGAATATCTAAGGAGGAGGGGGGTATACAAAGTGTACAATCAGAGGATGTTATTGGTTTATTTTTGGAGTGGAAAGACGGTTGGGAAAAAAAGAGGAAGAAAAATGGGATAGAAGAATGGCAGAATTAGAAGAAATGTTGAGGAAAGAGTATACTTGTAGACATGATAGATGTGAAGAATGTGAAAAGAAAAGGAAGGGGGAGGCAGAAAAGGAAGAGGAAGTAGAACAGCTAAAAAGAGAAGTAGAAAGAGGTAGGATGGAAATTATTAAATTAAATAAATTATTAGAACAGCGTCAGGAAGGGGGGGGGACAATACGGCGAGATGGAGAGGCCCCTGTCGGCGGAGGCAATGACTCTAGCACATGCTGCCGGTTCGGTGGCAGGAGGGTTGGTGGTTGCTGATGCGGGCGGGGGGGACGGGTTTGGCAAAGCCACCACCTAAAAGGCTAAGTAGAGAGGAATGGGATGAAGAGGTACAGTTAAGAAGGGCAAAGAAAAAGACTGTCATAATTAAAGGGCTGACACTCGTAACAAGAGAAAAGAAGGAAGAATTGGAAGGATGGTTGTGGAACATATTGCAAATAAAAGCTAGGGTGAACAAACTGGAAAGAATTGAGGGAGGACTGAAAGTTGAATTTGAGGAGTGGAAATCCAAATTAAAGTTAATGAAAGAAAAGATAAGTTTAAGAGACTTAGGCTGGGGAGTATGGATTTTGGACGATCTAACAGAGAGACAAGAAGAGGTACAAACATGGTTAGAAAAAGAAGCGGAAGCATGGAGGTTTAAAGGGAAGAGGGCCAGAATGGGGTATCAGAGACTCTGGGTAGATGATGTATGTCTAGAATGGGATGAGCTGGAAGGAGAATTGAAACTTAAGAATGAAAGGGAGGAAAGAAATTTTTTTCGTGACAATGGAAGAGGAAGTACTGGCAGATAGTGAATTGGTATTGATGCAATGGAATGTTCAGGGTATGGCAAACGTGAAGAAAAATTGGAAATTTTGGGAGAGTGTGGACATTGTTGTTTTCCAAGAAACTTTTTTGGAAGGGAAAAGAATGGAAAGATGTATACAAACGTTAGATAAGAAATTTGAATGGTTCGGCAAGGCAGCAGTCAGGAAACATACTAAAGGCAGAGCAAGTGGAGGGCACCTGATTGGTGTTAAGAAAAGGATAGAGGCTAGTTGGAATCTGACGGAATGGGAGTACGGATTACAGTTACAAATAAAAAAGAAGGACAGTGAGGATAATTACGTGTTAATCACGGGCTATAATAACAAACCTAATAATATAAAATTATTTTTGAAGAAGCTGGATCAAAAAGTGGATAGCCTAGAAGGACATACAGCAAGATTAATACTGGCGGGGGATCTGAACGCAAAAATAGGAACAGGCCAGGGAGTGGCGGAATGCGGCTTGGACGAAGAAATGGATTTTTGTATAAGAAATTCAGAAGATAAAGAAATACGGTCTGAGGGTAAACTTTTACTAAATTGGTGCGAGGCAAGAGCGATGTTAATTATGAACGGTAGAACGGAAGAAGATAGGGAAGGAAAGGTAACGTGTATTGGGCACGGGAAAGGACTAGGTGGTATATTGGATTTAGTCATGGTCAAAGTGGAGGAAGGAATAGACAAACCAGAATGGTTTAGGGGACTCCGGATTGCAGCTCAGGAAGGATCAGATCATTTACCAGTAATATATCGAGTGAAATGGGGCAAAACAGAAAGAAAATCAGAAAGGGAAAGAAAGAAAGTAAGAAGACTAAAGTGGAAAGAGGAAAAAGAGGAAGAATTCCGTAAAGAATGGCTTGAATGTTGGAAGGAAAGAGATACAGAAGAGAATCCAGATCCTGAGACAAGATGGAGAAACATAATAGAGAAAATTGAAGAAGCAGCAAGGAGGACTGGTATGACAACTAAGGGAGGAGGAAAAAATAGGTGGGAGGAAACGTGGGATAACGGCGAATACAAGTTGAAAAGAAGAGAAATATTTAAGCTGCTACACAGATTTAGAGGAAACAGGGATTGGAATAACAAGAAAGCGTACATGAGCAGTAGAAAGGAACTAGCAGAACTGAGGGAAAAATTGATCAAGGATTGGCTGGATAAAAAGCAGAAGCAGGTAGCAGAGAGTAGAAATATTACAGAATGGTGGAAGGCCATGAGTTGGTATAGAAAGAAAAGGAGTATGGTGGGTAACACAATTAAGAAAGAAGTATGGCTAGAACATTTTATATCATTACTGGAGGGAGCTGAGGAATTTATAGAAGAGGCTGATGAGAAGAAGGGAAAGAAGAGAGTTGACGATTTGAGGTTTGAGGATGAGAGAAAGAAGAAAGAATTGAATGATAATGAAGAGAAAGAGAGCGAAGAAAAAGAAGAGAGAAGTGAAGAAGTATTAGAAGAGGATGATTTAAACAAACCTCTAGAGCAAGAAGAAATACTTACAAGGATAAGGAAGTTAAAAAAAGGTAAGGCTGCAGGAGAGGATGGGATTGTAGCAGAATTTTTGATGGGCATGCCTAAAGAAGGAATGGAAGAACTTATACAATTGATCAAGGACATATGGCAGAAGAAGCGATTAATAAAACGATGGCGTACGGCATCGATCTATACTATTCACAAAAAAGGGGATGAGAATTTGACAGGTAACTACAGAGGAATTTCATTGTTGGATATAGGTTATAAAATATTGGCGTCGATAATGGCAGGAAGGTTGAGCGAAAAGCTGGAGAGAGAAAAGAAATTAACGGTAGCTCAAGCAGGGTTTAGAAAAGGAAGAAGCACCATAGAGCAGATCTTTGTCTTGAATACAATAATAGGAAACAGACTGAGAAGAAAGAGAGGCAAGTTGTATGCAGTATTTGTTGATTTTAAAAAGGCGTTTGATATGGTGGATAGGAAAAGGCTGTGGACGAAAATGGAAAGGATGGGGATAAATGGAAGGTTCCTAGAAATGACCAAAGAAATTTACAAAGAGACGTGGAATGAAGTAATAGTAGGAGAGGAAAAGACTGAAAAATTCACAACAAAAAAGGGTATGAGACAGGGGTGCCCGCTCAGCCCCATCTTATTCAATATCTATATTAACGACTTAGAAACAGAACTAAGAAGAAAAGGAGATGGAGGCACGGTTCTTAGTCCAGGTTCAAATATAAAAATCTATGCATTGCTCTATGCAGATGATGCGGTGATAGTAGCGGAAAGTAAGGAGGAACTAGATAAAATGATTGAGAATGTAGAAAGATGGACGGAGAAGAACGAGATGGAGGTAAATGTAGAGAAAACAAAGATTATGGTGTTTAGGAATGGAGGGAAAAAGAAAAAGGAAAGCTGGAAATATAAAAACAGTGAGTTAGAAGTAGTAAGGGAGTTTAATTATCTTGGATTTTGGTTTACAACTACAAATCAATACAATACACATGTTAAGAAGGCATCAGGAAAAACGCAGCGATTAATTAATAAGGTATGGAGCGAAACAAATAGAGCTGCGATAACAAACTTAAAGAGAAAATTATTTTTTATGGACTCAACGGTGAAAACGGCGGCAGTATATGGGGTAGAAATTTGGGGATGGAAAAGAAAAGAAGCGATAGAGAAGGCATGGAGGAGGATAGATGGTCAAGAAAGTGTATAAAGGAGGAAATAAGGAATATTAGGAATGGCAATCCAACTAGCTGGGGGAGGTCGTTGGAGGAAGCAATGAAAAATATGGGAGACGGACAAATAATTAAAATGATAGGAGAAGGAAAACCAGTAGAAAAAATTGCGGAAAGACTAGTTGAGCTGGAAATGATAGCAGAAGCCCAAGACATACAGAAAGATTGGGAAAAAATAGAACAATCCAGTTTCTGCAGCTATTATAAAGAGATTAAGAAGAATACAGAGATGGAGACATATTGGCAAAGGGAAAAACTAAAGGTGAGACAGAAGCAAGTATGGGCTCGATGGAGGTGTGGAAATGCCGTAAAGGAAGGAAAGAAAGGCTTTAAAGACAACAATTGCAGGGCTTGCAAGGTCGAAGAGGAAACATTACAACATGTAATCGAGTGTGAAGAAGTAATGAAAAAGTTAAAAACACCGGGAAAAGAATGGTGGAGAAGTTGGAGAGAAAAGAATAGACAGAAGGACTGGAGGAAGGAGTTACTGGCAGATTTACAGAAGGAATTGGACGAAGACTTGTGTTTAAATTTGGGCAAGATAGAGGATATATTAAATGTTAAAAATTAGTGATACAGGCTAAATGTGATTTAGGTTAAGTCATTATGTAAATAGTTGTAATTAAACTAGTTTGTAAGTGTTCATATTGTTAATGAAGGAAAAAGGGCGAGTGAAGGTGTAAAACTGAAATGTAGCACCAAAGAAAGAATAAATACTAAATACTATGTTTGGTTAAAAATTAATTTTTTAAACTTAAAATTCAATTATTAAAGTTTTGGTTGACAATTTATCTTTTTTTAGTAAAAATTATTTTTTGGTTTGAAAATTTAACTATTTCAGTTAAAGATTCATTGTTTTAGTTGAAAACTCTTATGTTTGGTTTACAAATAATTTTTTAAACTAAAAATTTTACTATTAAAACTTCAAACCTTTCTTTAAAAATTAATGTATTTGGTTAAAAAATTGTATTTTTAGGTAGAAAATGAATCTTTTTATTTAAAATGTAATCTTCTTTAAAAATTCGTCTTTTTGGTTGAAAATTCAAGTGTTCCAGGTTAATATTCATCATTTTAGTTGAAAATTTATCTTTTTGGTTTAAAATTTAACTATTCCAGATAAAGATTCATAATTTTATTTGAAAATTCATCACTTTGGTTGAAAATGGAACTATTTTGTTGAAAATCCGTTTTTTTTTTGTTGAAAAATAATTTTTTCAACTGAAAGTTTAACTATTCCATTTTTTGTAAAAAATTGATATTTTTTAGTGAAAAATTTAAGTATTTTTTACAAAATTCATTTATTTTGCAACGTTTTGCTCTGTTGTGTTAAAAGATGTTTGGAACGAACGTCATGAATTAAAATAAATGTTTGCGTTTTGCGGCAAATATAAATATGTTACTTTTACTTGACCGGGAAAATTGAAAAACTTGACCGGGGAAAACCGGGAAATGACCGGGAATTTGAAATCGTCCGCCGAATCGCCACCCTGGATTCTATTAATATTTTTAATTTAGAAAGCATTGACAAATTGTTTTAGAAGATATTCTTAAATATATTAACACCCTCGAATTAAATAATATTAAAAACATAATTAATAATTTCTTCAATTTGTCTCTAAAGTCGATGAATTTGAACAATTCAAATTTTATCTTGTACTTAAAATTCATTGCATATTTAGGTAACATTAATGTGGGTACTATATTAAATACGACTTACACCGATTTCAATTCCTAACTTTTGAAGTAAAAATGTTACATTTTCAACAAGATTGATAAATTTTTAACCAAATAGTTGAATTGCCAACCAAAAGGATTATTTTTCTACCAAAAAGACGCTTTTTCAATAAAATACATGAATTTTCAGCTAAAAAAGATCAATTTTGAACCAAATGAATCAATCTTCAACTGGCATAGTTGAATTTTCAACCAAAAATATTAATTACTACCAAAAAGACGAATTTTCAACTAAAAAAGATAAATTGTCAACCAAAAATTGAATAGTTGTATTTTAAGTTAAAAAAAATTATTTGTCAACAAAATTTAAAAAAAAAATAGTTAAAATTTCAACTGTAATAGTTACATTTTCAGTTAAAAAAATTAATTTTCAGCCAAAGAAAAAACGAATTTTCAACAAAATAACTCATTTTTCAACAGAAGAGATGAATTTTTATTTAAAATTATGAATCTTCAACCAAAAAATTAATTTTTAACAAAAAAGTTTAACTTGCAACTAAGTGATTAAACTTGCATTCCAAAAAAGATGAATTTTGATCGAAAAATGTAGTATTTGGTATTTCAACCAAAAAATATTTTAATTTTTAATGAAAAACAGTTGAATCTTTCTCTAAAAAATAGGCGTGTCACGAAAATCTCGAAAGCATTGTTTGAGATTTGTGTGCATAATGGAAATGACAAAAATTCTAAATTTTAGTATTAAATTTTTAGTTGAAGTAATTAATTTTCAACCAAGAAAAAGGAAATTTTCAACAAAATACATAATTTTCAACCAAACTTATGAATCTTTGATAAAAAAAAAATTAATCCTAAAAAAAAAGTGTGATATTTGATATTTTCATCAAAAAATATTTTAATTTGCGATAAAAAAACTGTTGAATTAAGCCAAAAAATACGAATTTTCAACCAAGAAAGATTTTTCAATCAATAAAGAAAAAAAAACTCATCCAAAATGTTGAGTTTTCAAGTCATAAAGACGAATTTTTGAAAAGAAAAGTTGATTTCACAACACAAAAATATGCATTTTCTACCAAAATAATTGAATTTTTGTCTAAAAAATGTTTTCTACAAAATAAGTGAATTTTCAACCCAGAAGATGAATTTTCTACCAAAAAAGACACATTTTCAACAAAATATATGAATTTTCTACTAAAAAATATGAATTTTCAACTAAAAAATATAAATTTTCAACCAAAAATAGAATAGTTTAATTTTAAGTTAGATAAAAAAGTTTTTAACCAAATAAAATAAATTATCAACCAAACAGATGAATTTTTAATCAAAAGGATTAAACGTCTATAAAAACATTGACGAAAAATGATACAGTTAAAAAAAATTAATTTTCAATAAAAAAAACTGATTGTCAACCAAGGAAATGAAATTTCAACCAAAATGATTAATTTTCTACCAGAAGAGAATAATTTTGAACAAAATACATGAATTTTGAACCAAATATTTTAATTTTTAATGGAATTTTCAACCTAATAGTTGAATTTTCAACCAAAAAAGTTAGTTTTCAACCAAAAAAAGACAAATTTTCAACAAAATA
Organism: Andricus curvator; assembly: GCA_932195095.1. NCBI lineage: Eukaryota > Metazoa > Arthropoda > Insecta > Hymenoptera > Cynipidae > Andricus > Andricus curvator. The sequence goes on along the minus strand of CAKNYM010046871.1, from coordinate 52,843 downwards.
GATGTATTTTCAACTAAAAAAGATAAATTTTTAATAAAAAGTAGAATAGTTTCATTTTTTGTTAGAGAAGTAAGTTTTTAAGCAAATAAAATAAATTTACAACGAAATAGTTAAATTTACAACCAAACAAATGAGTTTCCTAGCAAAAAGATTAAATGATTAAAAAAAAAAAGATTTCGACATAAAATTTAGTTAAATTTTTAGTTAAAACAAATAATTTTTAATGAAAAAGTAATTTTCATCCAAAGAAATAAATTTTCAACCGCATATTTTAATTTTTAATGTAATTTTCGAACTAATAGTTGAATTTTCAACTAAAGAAGATAAATGTTCAACCAAACAGGAAATAGTTTAATTTTCAGTTAAAAAAATAATTAAAAAAAAATGTTAACAAATTCATAAGCAATAATTTCGAATTTAATGATTTTTATATTTAAAACAAAATATTGAACGATTTTGAATTGAAAAAGTTCCAAATCGAATAATTTTATTTTAAGTCGTCCCATTATTTCTAATGGAATAAAAAGGAATTGAACTTGTATCAATATCAACAATTTTAAATCAGAAGCTCTCAAAATTTAAAAATTTCAGACTAAAATGTTGAAAATTGGACAATTTCATTGGAAAGAAGTTGAGACTCTATCATTTCTTATTCAAAACGTTCAAAATTGAACAATTTTATTTTTAATTGAAGAATCTCGAAACTGAATGAAATCGGATTGAAATTTCGAAAATACGACAATTTCGAAAGGTTGAAAATGAAATATTTTCGGATTATAATTTTCATAATTGGATTATTTAAAATTCAAAGGAACTAAAATTGTATTATTTCTAATGAAAAGGGTTCAAAATTGAATAATTTAAATGAAAAAACTTGTGAATTCAAGCTCCTAAAATTTGACATTTAAAACTGATAACAATCTTAGTCACAAAAATTGTGATATTAAAACTTTTTTACACTCAAAACTTTTAAAATTTCATCTTTTTTTAAGTAATTTTCAATCGTTTAAAAATTAAAAATGTTCAAGTTTTTTTTTTTTTTTTTTTATTTAACCATTTCAATTTCACATGCAAAATTAAAACTTATGAAAGGGAAAAATGGAAAATTTAGCATTCAACATGAAAATTCAGAACCCTAAACTTGTAACCATTAAAAACTAAAGAAAATAGTTTAATCACCGAGGCATCAATTTTAAATAATTTAATTTTAATTTTTTTCTATTTTAAATTATATAACTTTTTAATTTCAAGTCGATTAATTCTTAACACTTCATTTAGAATTATTATACAATCATGAAATTTTTCAATTTTAAATGATCGATTTTTTAAAATCTTTAATTGAGAAATGGACAATTTTAAGATATTACTTTGAAAATTAAAAATTAAAAAAAAAACAATACAAAACAAGATTGTTATATATGATTTCGAATTTTTGTTGAAGTTGTGTTTGAAATGTGCAATATTTTGGAACATTTTTAAATAAAAAATAATGTCATTATCAGTGCCTAATTCTAAAGTCTTCTTATTTTGAAGGCTTGAATTTGAGAAAATATTATCTCAATTTTTCATTTTCCCAGGGTTTTTCTTCTGATATAAATAATTGATTAAATTTTTAAGATTTTCACTAATCGTGAATAGCGACTAAAAAGCCTTTTTTGGTTTAAAAATCAACTACTTAGTTGAAAGTGGAACTATTTTCTTAAAAGTGCACTTTTTTGGTTGATGATTCATTATTTTAGTTGAAAACTCTTCTTTTTTTTTAATTAAAAATTTAACTATTTTGTTAACATTTGTTTTTAATTATTTTTTTAACTGAGAATTAAACTATTTCCTGTTTTTTTGAAAATTTATCTTCTTTAGTTGAAAATTCAACTATTTGGTTGAAAATTTATGTATTTTGTTGAAACTTTGTCTTTTGTGATAGAAAATTAATCTTCTTGGTGACTAATTCACCTTTTTGGATAAAAAATTCAACTATTAGTTCGAAAATTCCATTAAAAATTAAAATTTTTGGTTGAAAATTCATGTCTTTGGTTGAAAATTAGTTTCTTATTAAAAATTAGTTTTTTATTAAAAATTAGTTTTTTATTAAAAATTAGTTTTTTATTAAAAATTAATTTTTTGAACTAAAAATTAATTTTTTGAACTAAAACTTTAACTAAATTTTATGTCGAAATCTTTTTTTTTAATCATTTAATATTTTTGCTAGAAAATTCATTTCTTTGGTTGTACATTTAACTGTTTCGTTGCAAATTTATTTTATTTGCTGAAAAACTTATTTCTCTAACTGAAAATTAAACTATTTGGTTGAAAATTTATGTATTTTGTTGAAACTTTGTCTTTTGTGGTAGAAAATTAATCTTCTTGGTGACTAATTCACCCTTTTGGGTAAAAAATTCAACTATTAGATCGAAAATTCCATTAAAAATTAAAATATTTGATTGAAAATTCATTTCTTTAGTTGGCAATTAGTTTTTTATTAAAAATTAATTTTTTTAACTAAAAATTTAACTAAATATTTAACTAATTTGTATGTCGAAATCTTTTTTTTTCAATCATTTAATATTTTTGCTAGAAAATGCATTTGTTTGGTTGTAAATTTAACTATTTCGTTGAAAATTTATTTTATTTGCTTAAAAACTTATTTCTCTTACTGAAAATTAAACTATTCTACTTTTTGTTAAAAATTTGTATTTTTCAGTTGAAAATACGTCTATTTTGTTGAAAATTGGTCTTTTTTGGTTGAAAACTAACCTTTTTGTTTAAAAATTCAATCTTTTTGGTTGAAATTTCATTTCTTTGGTTGAAAATTAGTTTTTTTTTATTGAAAATGAATTTTTTTGACTATATCATTTTTCGTCGATTTTTTTATAGACATTTAATTTTTTTGGTTGAAAATTCATCTGTTTGGTTGATAATTTATTTTATTTGGTTAACAACTTTTTCTCTAACTTAAAATTAAACTATTCTTTTTTTTGTTGAAAATTTATATTTTTTAGTTGAAAATTTATATTTTTTAGTAGAAAATTCATACATTTTCTTGAAAATGTGTCTTTTTTGGTAGAAAATTCATCTTCTGGGTTAAAAATTCACTTATTTTGTCGAGAACATAATTTTTTAGACAAAAATTCAAATATTTTAGTAGAAAATTCATATTTTTGTGTTGTAAATTCAACTTTTCTTTTCAAAAATTCGTCTTTATGACTTGAAAACTCAACATTTTGGATGAGATTTTTTCCTTTATTGATTGAAAAATCTTTCTTTATTGAAAATTCGTATTTTTTTGTTTAATTCAACTGTTTTTCTTATCGAAAATTAAAATATTTTTTGATGAAAATATCAACTATCACACTTTTTTTTGAGGATTCATTTTTTTCATCAGAGATTCATAAATTTGGTTGAAAATTATGTATTTTGTTGAAAATTTCCTTTTTCTTGGTTGAAAATTACGTACTTCAACTAAAAATGTAATACTAAAATTTAGAATTTTTGTCATTTCCATTATGCACAAAAATCTCAAACAATGCTTTCGAGATTTTGGAATGAAAATTTAATCACTTAGTTGCAAGTTAAACTTCTTTGTTAAAAATTAATTTTTTTGGTTGAAGATTCATAATTTTAAATAAAAATTCATCTCTTCTGTTGAAAAATGAGTTATTTTGTTGAAAAATCATTTTTTCTTTGGCTGAAAATTAATTTTCTTAACTGAAAAGGTAACTATTCCAGTTGAAACTTTAACTATTTTTTTTTAATTTTGTTGTTGAAAAATAATTTTTTTTAAACTTGAAATATAACTATTAGACTCAAATATTCCATTATAATAGTTACAAATTCATCTATTTGGTTGAATATTGTTTTCTTTAACTGAAAATTTAACTATTCAATTTTTGGTTGACAATTTATATTTTTTAGTTGAAAATTCGTCTTTTTTGTAGTAATTAATATTTTTGGTTGAAAATTCATCTTTTTGGTTGAAAATTCAACTATTCCAGTTGAAGATTCATTCATTTGGTTTAAAATCTCTTTTTTTTGTGAAAACTTATTTTTTTTTTAAACTGGAAATTTAACTGTTCTATTTTTAGTTGAAAACTGATCTTTTTTAGTTCAAAATTTAACAGTTTGGTTCAAAATTGATCTTTTTTATTTGAAAATTCATATATTTTATTGAAAAAGCGTCTTTTTTAGTAGAAAATTTATATATTTTATTGAAAAAGTGTCTTTTTTAGTAGAAAATTCATATATTTTATTGAAAAAGCGTCTTTTTTGGTAGAAAATTAATCCTTTTGGTTGAAAATCCAAGTACGTGGTTAACAATTTATCAATCTTGTTGAAAATGCAACAATTTTACTTCAAAAGTCAGGAATTTAAATCGGATTGTCGTATTTAATATGTTACCCACATTAATTTTACCTAAATATTCACTGAATTCTAAGTACAAGAAGATAAAATAAAAATTTGTTTGAATTGTTGTTCAAATTCCTGGACTTTAGAAACAAATTGAAGAAATGATTAATTATGTTTTCAATATTATTTAATTCGATGTTGTTAATATATTTAAGAATATCTCCTAAAACAATTTGTCAATGCTTTATAAAATAAAAATATTAATTGAATCCCTAGAAACTGAAAAAAAAACATTTTTTATAATAAACTGGCGAAACGTTATACATATTCCGAATCGATTGTTTAAAAAAAATAAAAATCTATTTATAGGTATAAGAGAATGTCATAAATTTACCGCATTTGAAAAATCCTGAAAATTGCCGAACAAAAGAGGTAGATATTAAAATTTTATTTTGGATTCCTGGTTGAAATTTTAAAATAATTCATCTTATAGCTTAAGAATGTTGAAAAACTATTAAGTATAATTAAAGTTCAATAAATTTAAAAGTTTCTAAAAAACCTAGTAAATTACTCTCAGATTTTCAGTTGAATTTATAGAGGACAAGACATTTTTTCTATAAATTCCTTATAATTAAATAAGATATCTTTTGAAAAATACATTTTTGATAAAATCCCAACTAAATTTTGGGTTACTTTATTTGAGTAATTTGATTTTCAATTGAAATAGTAGAAAAAAAAGTTGTTTTTTCAATATCTGCTTAATAACTAAAAAGAATGGCCTCTGAAAATTATTATCAACCATTTTTTAGCTGAAACTTTCTAATTTTTAAAAATCTGTAAAAATCAAGAATATTGTATCGCTAATATGCTAAAATATTTAATTTTCAATAGAGTATAGTGTATAAACTTTATGGGTTAGTTTAAATATTGAAAATTTAGTTTTTGATTTTAATCGAGTTTATAAAAATCATATTTTTCGTAGCTAAGCCAACGTCACAAATTGATAAGTATTTTTTTTAATTGGACCGTTTATATGTTTAAGGAAATACGCAATTTCTTTTTTAATTTTGTAGTTCGAGATTTTAATAACATAAGTAAAACAGCAATACTTTAAATGTATATTAAAAAATTTAAAAGAGTAATAATAATTTACCAATAAAATTAGTAAAATAGTTTCGTTTAAAAAAAAAAGTGTCAGTATTGTCGTGAGTCCGAGGCCTGTATAAAAAATTATTTATTAATTTAAAAGCCGATTCTTAATTGTTTTACTTAATCTCTTGAATTTTTAAACTTTTCAGTTGGAGATGGAAGAAAAGGATACGAATCACGAGCACCCTATCATGCGATTCATGTAGGTGCTGCTGCAAAAGAAGTACCTCAAGCGGTTAGTAAAAATTATATTTTCGATATAAAAAAAATTAACTTAAAATTAAATTTAAAAAAAAATTAAAACCGCGGATTTTACTATTCACAATCGTCTACAGGTTCTATTTCTTGACGGATTTGGATGTTTTTATTTAGAAACGCTGAACAATTTCTCCTAATAACTTTTTTTGATAAAAGAAAAATTGTGCTTTTTGAAAGCCCTACAAGATTATCGCAAAAACTTTTTGAATTTTCTTGAAAAATCGAAAATTCTAATTTTGACCGCACAAAAAATAATGAAAAATCAAAAATTCCATTTTGCGGTAAAACTACAAATTTATTATTGAACAATTTTTGATAGGATGCGTAGTTTTCATTTTATTCGTAAAAAACAACATTAAACATAAAAAATTAAATTTTTGGACAAACGACACAAACTATGAAAAAAATGAATTGACAAAAGTTGTTCATCCAAAAAAGAACTAGAAATTTCCCATGAATAATTTTTTGATAGGACGCGTAGTTTTTGTTTTAATTGTAAAAAATAACATTAAAAATAAAAAAATTAAATTTTTGGAAAACGGCACAAGGTACGAAACAAATTAAAGAACAAAAGTTGTTCAACCAAATAGGATCTACAAACTTTGTATTGATAATTTTTGGATAGAACGAGTAGATTTTTTTTAATCGTAAAAATACAAGATCAAATAAATTAAACTTTTGGAAAAACGACACAAGAGACGAAAAAAATATAAAGTCAAAAGTAAAATTGTTTGAAAATTTATCTTTTTGTTTGAAAATTCGTTTTTTAACTGAAAATTTATCTATTCCATTTTATAAAAAAAAACATTGTATTTTTTAGTTGAAAATTCAATTATTTAGTTGAAAATTGAACCACTCTGTTAAAAATTCATTTTTCTGGTTGAAAATTCTTGATAATACTTGAAAATGGTTTGGTTGAGAATTCAACTATTTTGTTAACTGAAAATTTAACTATTTCATTTTTTGTAATAATTTGTCTTAGTTGAAAAATCACATATATTTTATTGAAATTTCGTCTTTTGCTTGATAGAAAATTAAAATTCTTGATTGAAAATTCATCTTTTTCGTTGAAAACTGAAAAATGAATTTTTTTATCTCAAAATTTAATTATTTCATTTTCAATTGAAAATTCTTTTATTTTAGTTGAAACTTTAAATATTTGGATGAAAATCCATCTATTTTGTTAAAAATTTGTCTTTTTGATAGAAAATTGTTTGAAGATTTATCTTTTTGTTTGAAAATTCGTTTTTCAACTGAAAATTTATCTATTCCATTTTATAAAAAAAGGTTGTATTTTTTAGTTGAAAATTCAATTATGTAGTTGGAAATTGAACCACTTTGTTAAAAATTCATTTTTCTGGTTGAAAATTCTTGATAATAGTTGAAAATGGTTTGTTTGAGAATTCAACTATTTCGTTGAAAATTAATATTTTTAATTGAAAATTTAACTATTTCATTTTTTGTAATAATTTGTTTTAGTTGAAAAATCACATATTTTGTTGAAATTTCGTCTTTTGCTGGATAGAAAATTAAAATTCTTGCTTGAAAATTCATCTTTTTCGGTGAAAACTGAACTAGTTTGTTGAAAATTCGTTTTCTCTTTTGTTAAAAATTAATTTTAAGAAACTGAAAATTCAACTATTTCATTTTCAATTGTAAATTCTTTTATTTTAGTTGAAACTTTAAATATTCGGTTGAAAATTCATATATTTTGTTAAAAATTTGTCGTTTTGATAGAAAATTGATTGTAAATTTATTTTTTGTTTGATAATTCGTTTTTTTACTGAAAGTTTATCTATTCCATTTTAGACACAAAATAGTCTTTTTTAGTTGAAAATTGAACCACTTTGTTAGAAATTAATTTTTCTGGTTGAAAATTCTTGATAATAGTTGAAAATGGTTTCGCTGAGAATTGAACCATTTTTTGGAAAATTAATTTTTTTAACTGAAAACTGAAATATTTCATTTTCAATGGTAAATTCTTTTATTTTAGTTGAAACTTTAAATATTTGTTTGAAAATTCATGTATTTTGTTAAAAATTAGTCTTTTTTATAGAACATTGTTTGAAAATTTCTCTTTTTGTTTGAAAATTCGTTTTTTAACTAAAAACTTATTTATTCCATTTTATAAAAAAAAATGGTCTTTTTTAGTTGAAAATTCAATTATGTAGTTGAAAATTGAACCACTTTGTTAAAAATTCATTTTTCTGGTTGAAAATTCTTGATAATAGTTGAAAATGGTTTGGTTGAGAATTCAACTAT
>CAKNYM010046871.1:24543-44820 GCA_932195095.1 Andricus curvator | reverse complement strand
AAATTCTTGATAATAGTTGAAAATGGTTTGGTTGAGAATTCAACTATTTTGTTGAAAATTAATATTTTTAACTGAAAATTTAAATATTTAATTTTTTGTGATAATTTGTCTTAGTTGAAAAATCACATATATTTTATTGAAATTTCGTCTTTTGCTTGATAGAAAATTAAAATCCTTGCTTGAAAATTCGTCTTTTTCGTTGAAAACTGAACTATTTTGTTGAAAATTCGTTTTTTTTTTTGTGTGTTAAAAATGAATTTTTTAACTGAAAATTTAACTATATCATTTTCAATTGTAAATTCTTTTATTTTAGTTGAAACTTTAAATATTTGTTTGAAAATTCATGTATTTTGTTAAAGGTTTGTCTTTTTGATAGAAAATTGATTGAAAATTTATCTTTTTGTTTGAAAATACGCTTTTTAATTGAAAATGTATCTATTCCATTTTTATTTGAAAATTTGCCTTTTTTAGTTAAAAATTCAACTATTTAGATGAAAATTCTTGATTACAGTTGAAAATGGTTTAAAATTTAACTATTTTGTTGAAAATTCGTTTTTTTTTTGTTAAAAATTAATTTTTTTAACTGAAAAATTAACTATTTCATTTTAAATTGTCAAATCTTTCGTTTTAGTTGAAACTTTAAATATTTGGTTGAAAATTCATGTATTTTGTTAAAAATTTGTTTTTTTGATAGAAAATTGATTGAAAATTCGTTTTTTAATTGAAAATGTATCTATTCCATTTTTATTTGAAAATTTGCCTTTTTTAGTTAAAAATTCAACTATTTAGTTGAAGATTCTTGATTACAGTTTAAAATAGTTTAAAATTTAACTATTTTGTTGAAAATTCGTTTTTTTTGTGTTAAAAATTAATTTTTTAACTGAAAATTTAACTATTCCATTTTCAATTGTAAATTCTTTTATTTTAGTTGAAACTTTAAATATTTGGTTGAAAATTTATGCATTTTGTTAAAAATTTGTCTTGTTGATAGAAAATTGTTTGAAAAGTTATCTTTTTGTTTGAAAATTCGTTGTTTCTCGTTGAAAAATTAAACTTTTAGTTTTTAAGCACCACCCTAATATCTACGTATTTCGAACATTTAGACAGAAAAAAATCATCTTTTGATGTGGAAAACTGTAATAGTTAGATACACATTTGTCTCGAAACTTGTTTATGACAATTGTTAATTGAATTAGTAGCAAAATATCTTGAAATATCAATATTAGCTTACTTCCAAGAAGATTTAATGGAAAAAATAACTTTTTTTACGAGAAACCGTTCAATTGTTTGTTATAAACAATTGAATTTATTTACTTTTAACTTAGATATAAAAATCAAAATGGAATAATTATTTATAAAATTGTTAACAGTCTATCCAAAAAATTTTAGATGAAAAAAGTAATTTTTCCAACAGTTAAGGACCATTTCAAGAGTTTGTTTATAATAATTAAGTTCAATATTAATAGAATTTTTTATGTTCTGAGTGCAGATGCAATTATTCTGAGCAACCGTGAATTTATTTCGGCATTTCTTTTTAAGATAAAAAATCATTTGCTGAAAGTGCTAACATTGTCACTTTTTTTTGTAAGTTAAAGATTCTTCATTTTAGTTGAAAATTTATTTCTTTTGTTAAAAATTTAACTGTTAGTTTGAGAATTCCTATATTTTGTCAGAAACTCAGCTGTTTGGTAGAAAATTAATCATATTCGTTGAAAATGTACCTTTTCTGGATGAACAGTAATTTCTTTGGTTGAAAAAACCTGAAAGAAAAATCTATAACGGTGAGGGAAAATATAAAATTGATTAGGGAAAAGTCAGGAAAAGTTAGGGAATTGCGAAATTGGTATTTTGTAGCAACCATATTTTTTAAATAATGCATCTCAAGGGATAAATTTATAAGACTTCAAAACAATTCAAGTTGAATTCCAACGAATTCGAATGAATTAGAAACAATTTTAAAAGCCAACAAAATTCCATTGATTTCCGTAGCATTAGAATGGATTTAGATGAATTTAAGAGAAACGAGAAGAATTCGATGAAATTCATAAAAATTCAAGGTGAATTAAAAAAAATTAATGAATTAAAAACAATTTTAAAATATGAAGAAACTTTTATGAATTCAGTAACTTTGAAATGAGCTTAGAAAAATTCAAGGGAATTCAAAAGAATTTTATGAAATACCTAAGAATTCAAGGTGAGGTTAAAAGATTTCAGGATCAATTAAATAAAAACTTTTAAAAATTAAAAAAAAATCCATTGAATTAAGTATAATCTCTTCAAATATTTGAAACCCTACTAATTCCTAAGTAAAAAAATGACTAATGACTACAAAACAATTTTAAAAAATTCAAATGAATTGGTAAAAGTTTTAAAAATCGAAAAAATCCATTTATTTTGTAAAATTTGAGTGAATTTAGAGGAATTTAAGAGAAACGACAAGAATTAGATTAAATGCATAAAAATTCAAGGTCAATTAAAAAAAAATCAAATGAATTGACAAAAATTTTTAAATATGAAAAAATGCATTGAAGTAAGTTTGAAATGAATTTTAGAAAAAATTAAAGAGAATTCAAAAGAATTTGATGAAATTCCTCAAAATTTAAGGTGAGTTTTAATGACTTGAAGATGAATTAAACAAAAACTTTTTAAAAAATCCATTGACCTGAGTAAAATTGAGTGCATCTAGAAGAATTCAAAAGGATTTAAAAGAATTCAGGATAAATTAATAAGATTTCAGAGTGAATTCCAAATGAATTGCAAAAAATATTGGAAAATCTCTTAAAATCTTTGAAACCCTACTAATTTCTAAGTAAAAAAATGACTAATGACTACAAAACAATTCAAAAAAATTCAAATGAATTGGTAAAAGTTTTAAAAATCGAAAAAATCCATTTATTTTTGTAAAATTTGAGTGAATTTAGAGGAATTTAGGAGAAACGAGAAGAATTAGATGAAATGCATAAAAATTCAAGTTGAATTAAAAAAAATGTAAATGAATTGAAAACAATTTTAAAATATGAAGAAAATTTTATGGATTCAGTAACTTTGAAATGAGCTTAGAAAAATTCAAGGGAATTCAAAAGAATTTTATGAAATGCCTAAGAATTCAAGGTGAGGTTAAAAGACTTCAGGATCAATTCAATAAAAACTTTTAAAAATTTAAAAAAAAAATCCATTGAATTAAGTATAATCTCTCCAAATCTTTAAAACCCTACTATTTCCTAAGTAAAAAAATGACTAATGACTACAAAACAATTGAAAAAAATTCAAATGAATTGGAAAAAGTTTTGAAAATCGAAAAAATCCATTTATTTTGTAAAATTTGAGTGAATTTAGAAGAATTTAAGAGAAACGACAAGAATTAGATGAAATGCATAAAAATTCAAGGTGAATTTTAAAAAAATCAAATGAATTGACAGCAATTTTTAAATATGAAAAAATTCATTGAAATGAGTAAGTTTAAAATTAATTTTAGAAAAAATTAAAGAGAATTCAAAAGAATTTGATGAAATTCCTCAAAATTTAAGGTGAGTTTTAATAATTTCAAGATGAATTAAACAAAAACTTTTTAAAAAATCCATTGACCTGAGTAAAATTGAGTGCATCTAGAAGAATTCAAAAGGATTTAAAAGAATTCAGGATAAATTAATAAGATTTCAGGGCGAATTCCAAATGAATTGCAAAATATATTGGAAAATCTCTTAAAATCTTTGAAACCCTACGAAATCCCTCACTTCTTGTGAATAAATTCTTTGAAATCCATTAAAATATTAAAATCCCCTAAAATTAGTAAAACCCTTGGAAATCCCTTGAAATTGTTTAAATTTCTTGAAAATATATTGGAATCTTTTAAAATGCCTTAAAATATTTCAAAGTCTTTGAAATCCCTTCAAACTATTGAAGTATATAAAAAATTTCTGGGAATCGTTAAAATTTCGTAAAATATTTCCAATCCTTTGAATCTTTTGAAATCCGTTGAAACTTTTTAAAGCTCTTGAAAATGTATGGGAATCTTTTAAAATACCCTAAAATATTTAAAATCCTTTGAAATCCTATTAAATTACTGAAATCAATTACCAATTTCTTTATAATTTTTTAAATAATCTAGAATATTTCTAATCCCTTAAAATCTTTTGAAATACCTTGAAATTTTTCAAATCCTTTGGTCATTTTATCAATTAATCTGCAGAACCAATTATATAAAAACTTTTAAAAAATCAAATGAATTATGTAAAATTGATTAAATTTATAAGAATTCTAATGAATTAAAAAATTCAAAAGAATTTCAAAGAATTCAGGATAAATTAATAAGAATTAAGGGTGAAATCAAAAAAATAGTTTTAAATCTCTTCAAATCTCTAAAACCCTACGAAATAACTCACTTTTCTTGAATAAATTCTTTAAAATCCACTAAAATGTTATTAAATCTCTTAAAATGATTAAAACCAATTAAAAATTCCTTGGAATCTTTTAAGATTTCCTAAAATATTTCAAATCCTTTGAAACCCTACAAAATATCTCACTTCTCGTGAACAGATTTTTTTATCCACTAAAATATTATAAAATCCCTGTGAAATTCTATGATATTTCCTGAAATCCTGGAAAATGTATTAAAAATATTGAGAGTTTTAAAATCCCTTAAAGTCATTGAAATCCTCGGAAATCTGATAAAATAACGTGAAATCCTTTAAAATATCTTACTACCTTATAAATTCGATAAAATCGTTTCGTATCTCCCGAAATTCTAGAAAATTATTTATCCTAAAATATTTCAAACGCTTCGAAATTCATTAAAATTAATTAAATTAATTAATAATTCCTTGGATTCTTTTAAAATTCCCTAAAATATTTCAAATTCTTTGAAATCCCACTAAACTACTAAAAACAATTAAAAATTACTTGAAATCTTTTAAAATAACCTAAAATAAACTCAAATATTTTAAATCCTTTGAAATCTTTTAAAATCTCTTGAAATTCGTTAAAGCTCTTGAAAGTGCCAATTCAGGGTGGCGATTCGGCGGACGATTTTAAATTCCCGGTCATTTCCCGGTTTTTCCCGGTCAAGTTTTCCAATTTTCCCGGTCAACTAAAAGTAACATATTCATATTTGCCGCAAAACGCAAACATTTATTTTAATTCATGACGTTCGTTCTAAACATCTTCTAACACAACAGATGCAAAACGTTGCAAAATAAATGAATTTTGAAAGAAAGACTTAAATTTTCCACTGAAAAATATCAATTTTTTACAAAAAATTGAATAGTTAAACTTTCAGTTGTAAAAATTGATTTTCAACAAAAAAAAACGGATTTTCAACAAAATAGTTCCATTTTCAACCAAAGTGATGAATTTTCAAATAAAATTATGAATCTTTATCTGGAATAGTTAAATTTTAAACCAAAAAGATAAATTTTCAACTAAAATGATAAATATTTAACTGGAACACTTGAATTTTCAACCGAAAAGACGAATTTTTAAAGAAGATTACATTTTAAATAAAAAGATTAATGTTCTACCCACAAATACAATTTTTCAACCAAATACATTAATTTTTAAATAAAGGTTTGAAGTTTTAATATAAGAAGACGAATTTTCAACCAAATAGTTACATTTTGACCTGAAAAAATAATAATTTTCAATCGAAAATGGAATAGTAACATTTTTAGTTTAAAAAATTATTTGTAAACCAAACATAAAAGTTTTCAACTAAAACAATGAATCTTTAACTGAAATAGTTCCATTTTCAAACAAAAAAATTAATTTTTACTGAAAAATGATAAATTGTCAACCAAAACTTTAATAATTAAATTTCAAGTTAAAAAAATTAATGTTCAACCAAACAGATGAATTTTCAACAACAACTATGGAATTTTCAATTGGAATAAGTTACATTTTCAGTTAAAAAAATTACTTTCAACAAAAAAAAACTAACTTTCAAAATAATAGTTACATTTTCAAACAAAGTGATGAATTTTCAAATAAAATTGTAAATATTTAACTGCAATAGTTGAATTTCAAACCAGAAAGATGAATTTCTAACTGAAATGATGAATCTTTAACTAGAATAATTGAATTTTTGACCAAAAAGATTAATTTTCAACCAAGAAGATTAATTGCTACCAAAAAATACGAATTTTCAACTAACAAAGATAATTTTTCAACCAAAAATTGAATAATTAAATTTTTAGTCAAAAATGAATGTTCAACCAAAGACATGAATTTTGAACTAAAATTATGAAATATTCAACTGGAATAATAGTTACATTTTCAGTTTAATAAAAATAATAATTTTCAACCAAAAAACATCCAAAGAAAAAACAAATTTTCAATCAAACAGCTCATTTTTCAACCACAGAAATGAATTTTTAATTAAAACGATGGATCTTTAACTAAAAAAAAACTAATTTTTAACAAAAGAGTTTAACTTTCAACCAAATAATTTTATTTCCAGCCTAAAAGATGAATTTTCAACTAAAATGATAAATATTTGACTGGAATACTTGACTTTTTAACTGAACGGAAGAATTTTTATACAAGAAGATTAACTTTCAAATAAAAATAAGATAATTTTCTACCAAAAAATTTTCAATTAAAAAAGACAAATTTTTATCCAAATTGTGGAATTCCGAACTTGAAAATAATAATTTTCAACTCACAATGGAACAGTTAAATTTTCATTTAAAGAAATTAATTTTCAACCAAACTGATGAATCTTCAACTAAAATGATAAATCTTCAACTGGAATAGTTGAATTTTATGCCAAAAAGAATAATTGTCAACCATAAAGATTAATGGTCTAGAAAAAAATATGAATTTTCCACAAAGTACATTCATTTTCAAACAAATAGTTTAATTTTTAAATGCAAAATATCAATTTTCAACCAAATAGTTGAATTTTCATAAAAAAAAAATAAATTGATTTTCAATAAAGTAGTTACATTTTCAACCAGAGATGAATTTTAAATTAAAATGATGAATCTTCAACCAAACAAATTAATTTTTAACAAAAGTTTAACTTTTAACCCAGTAGTTGAATTTTTAACTAAAAAACGATGAATTCGCAACGAAGAATGTAAAAAAAATTTCTATTATAATTCAGAAATATTTCTTCTTTGAAATACTACTTCTACTCTGAAAACTGCTTGAAGTGCTTTTATTACCTAAAATTTAGAAGAGGGAACTTTCAAATTGTGACGAATTCTGACTTGGAAGAGGGATTTTTGAAAATTCCTTTCTTCTAAATCCGAATTATAATTCCCGGATCAACCAAAGTGATGAATTTTCAAATCAAATTATGAATTTTCAACTGGAATAATTGATTTTTAAACCAAAAAGATGAATTTTGAACTAAAATGATGAATATTTAACTGGAACACTTGATTTTTCCACCAAAAAGATGAATTTTTAAACAAGAAGATTAATTTTTACTAAGAAAGATCAATTGTCAACCAAAACTTAGATCATTAAATTCTAAGTTTAAAAAATCAATCTTTAACCAAACAGATGAATTTTCAACCACAACTACGGAATTTTCAATTGGAGTAAGTTACATTTTCAGTTGAAAAAATTTCTTTCAAACAAAAAAAAATAACTTTAAAAAAAATAGTTGTAAATCTTTAACTAGAATAATTGAATTTTTGACCAAAAAGATTCAATTTCAACCAAGAAGATTAATTTCTACCAAAAAAGACGAACTCCTAACTAAAATGATGAATATTTAACTGGAACACTTGAATTTTTCAACAAAAAAGATTAATTTTTAAATAAAAAGATCAATTTTCTACCAAAAAATACAATTTTTCAACAATATACATGCATTTTTAACGAAATGATTGAATTTTTAATTAAAGAAGACAAATTTTAAAACAAAATAGTTGAATTTCGAACTAAAAAAATAATCATTTTCAACCGAAATTGGAATAGTAATAATTTTAGTTAAAAAATTAATTTTAAACCAAACATAAGAGTTTTCAACTAAAAGAATGAATCTTCAACTGAAATAGTTGAATTTTCAAATCAAATTATGAATTTTCAACTGGAATAGTTGAATTTTAAACCAAAAAGATGAATTTTGAACTAAAATGATGAATATTTAACTGGAACACTTGAATTTTTCAACCAAAAAGATGAATTTTTAAACAAGAAGATTAATTTTCAAATAAAAAGATCAATTTTCTACCAAAAAATACAATTTTTCAACAATATACACGAATTTTTAACGAAATGATTGAATTTTTAATCAAAGAAGACAAATTTTCAACAAAATAGTTGAATTTTGAACTAAAAAAATAATAATTTTCAACCGAAAATGGAATAGTAATAATTTTAGTTAAAAAATTAATTTCAAACCAAACGTAAGAGTTTTAAACTAAAACAATGAATCTTCGACTGAAATAGTTGAATTTTCAAACAAAAAAATTAATTTTTACTAAGAAAGATCAATTGTCAACCAAAACTTAGATCATTAAATTCTAAGTTAAAAAAATTAATCTTTAACCAAACAGATGAATTTTCAACCACAACTATGGAATTTTCAATTGGAGTAAGTTACATTTTCAGTTGAAAAAATTACTTTCAAAACAAAAAAATTACCTTTAAAAAAAAATAGTTGTAAATCTTTAACTAGAATAATTGAATTTTTGACCAAAAAGATTAAATTTCAATCAAGAAGATTAATTTCTACCAAAAAAGACGAACTCTTAACTAAAATGATGAATATTTAACTGGAACACTTGAATTTTTCAACCAAAAAGATTAATTTTTAAATAAAAAGATCAATTTTCTACCAAAAAATACAATTTTTCAACAATATACACGAATTTTTAACGAAATGATTGAATTTTTAATCAAAGAAGACAAATTTTCAACAAAATAGTTTAATTTTGAACTAAAAAAATAATCATTTTCAACCGAAATTGGAATAGTAATAATTTTAGTTAAAAAATTAATTTTAAACCAAACATAAGAGTTTTCAACTAAAACAATTAATCTTCAACTGAAATAGTTGAATTTTCAAACAAAAAAATTAATTTTTACTAAAAAAGATAAATTGTCAACCAAAACTTAGAAAAAATTACTTTCAACAAAAAAACTAACTTTCAAAAAAATAGTTGTAAATCTTTAACTGGAGTAATTGAATTTCTGACCAAAAAGATTAATTTTCAATCAAGAAGATTAATTTCTACCAACAAAGACGAATTTTTAACTAAAAAAGATAATTTTTCAACCAAAAATTAAATAATTAAATTTCTACTGGATTAATAGTTACATTTTCAGAATAAAAAAAATAATTTTGAACCAAAAAAAAATCTAAAGGAAAAACAAGTTTTCAATTAAAGAGCTCATTTTTCAAACCAAAAAAATGCATTTTTAATTAAAACGCACCTTCAAGCAAAAAAAAAACAATTTAACAAAATAGTTTAACTTTCAACCAAATAATTTCATTTCCAACCTAAAAGATGAATTTTCAACTAAAATGATAAATATTTAACTGAGTTTTCAAACAAATAGATTAAGTTTCAAAGAAAAAGATAATTTTCTACCAAAAAAAAGAATCCATTTTTAAACAAAATACGTGAATTTTCAAAGAAATAGTTGAATTTTCAATTAAAAACGATAAATATTCATCCAATTTGTTGAATTTTGAAATTGAAAGGATCAATTTTCAATAAGGAATGAAATAGTTAAATTTTCAATTAAAGAAATTAATTCTCAACCATAATGATTAATTTTCTACAAAAAAAAGATGAATTATCCACAAAGTACATCGATTTTTAAACAAATAGTTTAATTTTTAAATGCAAAATATCAATTTTCAACCAATATTTGATTTTTTTACCAAAAAAAGATAAAATGATTTTCAACAAAGTAGTAACATTCACAACCAGAGATGAATTTCAAATTAAAATGATGAATCTGCAACCAACAAAATTAATTTTTAATTAAAGAGTTTAACTTTTAACCTAGTAGTTGAATTTTTACTAATAAAAGACGAATTTGCAACGAACAATGTAACAAAATATTCTATTATAATTCAGCAATATTTTTTCTTTGAACTACTACTTCTACTCTTAATACGGCTTGAAGTACTTTCTTCATCTAAAATTTAAAAGAGGGAACTTTGAAATCGTTACGAATTCTGACTTGGAAGAGGGATTTTTTTTTAAATTTCTTTCTTCTAAATCCGAATAATTCTTTTAAAAAATTCCCGTTCCATGTAAAAAATTCCCTATTCCAAGTGAAATTATATCTCTTTACGGAAAGTCCCTGTTCTGAAATAAATAGATAATTATTTCAGGGTACCTACCTGGAAAACCTGGAAAATCTGGAATTCTCAGGGAATTTTTATATACCTAGAAAAACCTGGAAATGTCAGGGATTTTTTTGTAAAGTCAGGGAATTTTTTCGAGAGGATGCTTAATTTTTTTTAAATTGCAATATTAAATTGAATAACAATGATTCTTTATTTGTAAAAGTAGCTTTATATCACTGTATCGAACTATTTTATTGAAAAATCGTTTTTTTTTTGTTTGAAATTAATTTTTTAAACTGAAAATTTAACTATTCTATTTTGGGTTGAAAATTGGTCGGTTTTAGTTGAAAATTCGTGCAGCTTGTTGAAAATTCGTTCTCTTCTGGTTGAAATATCAACTACTACATTTTTCGTTCCGAATTCATCTTTTCTGAATGAAGATTTAATTACTTAGTTGAGAGTTACTCTTTTGTTAAAAATTAATTTGTTGTTGTTAAAGATTCATTTTAAATGAAAGTTCATCTCCTTGGTTGAAAAACGAGCTATTTGGTTAAAAATTCGTTTCTTTCTTTGGCTGAAAATTATTTTTTTTACTGCAAATTTAACTATTCTTGTTGCAACTTTAACTATTTTTTTGAAAATTTGTTTGTTTTTTTTTGTTGAAATTTTTTTTTTACTGAAAATGTAACTATTCAATATTTGGTTGGAAAATTATCTTTTTTAGTTGAAAATGTTGACTTTTCTGGTAGAAATTAATCTTCTGAATTGACAATTAATCTTTTTGTTTGAAATTTAGTGATTCTAGTTAACGACTCATAATTTTAGTTGAAAATTCATGTTTTTAGTTTCAAATTCAACTATTCCAGTTCAAAATTTATCACTTTGTTTGAAAATGTAACTTTTTTTTTAAATTAGTTTTTTTGTTGTTGCAAATTAGTTTTTTTTTTCTACCGTGAAATGCAATGATTCCAGTTGAAAATTACATCCTTTCAGTTGAAAGTTCATTTCTTTGGTTAAACGTTAATTTTTAACTGGAAATTTAAATATTCAATTCTTGGTTTAAAATTTATCTTTTTAATTTAAAATTCATGTATTTTCTTGAAAATTCATGTATTTTCTTGAAAATTCGTCTTCTTTAGTAAAAATTAATCTTCTTGGTTGAAAAGTCATCTTTTTGGTCGAAAAATTAACTATCCCGGTTAAATATTGATCATTTCAGTTGAAAATTCATGTATTTTGTTGAAAAATCGTCTTTGTGGTAGAAAATTCATCTTCTTGGTTGAAAATTCAAGTATTCCAGCTAAATATTCATAATTTTAGTTGAAAATTCATGTTTTTGCTTGAAAATAAAACTAATTGGTTGAAAGCTAAATTAAATTTGTTTTTAAAATAAATCTCTTTTTTTGTGTGTGGAAAATTAATTTGTTTGACTGAAAATTTAACTGTTCCATTTTCGGTTGAAAACTTATCTTTTTTAGTTCAAAATTCAGCTATTTGTTTGAAAATTGATCTTTGCTAGTTCAAAATTCAACAATTTGGATGAAAATTGGTCTTTTTTAATTGAAAATTCAACTATTTCGTTGAAAATCCAAATTTTTACTTGAAAAGTTAGGAATTTTAAGCTTTAAATTTTAGGTATAAGTAGATAAAATAAAAATTTGTTTGAATTATTGTTCAAATTCATGGACTTTAAGAGACAAATTCAAGAAATGATTAATTATGTTTTTAGTATTATTTAATTATTTAATTAATTGATCGTGCTAAAATATTTAAGAATATCTTGTAACATTAATTGAATTCCTAGAAACTGAAAAAAAACATTATTTATAATAAACTCGTAAAACTGTATACATATTCCGAGTCGATTGTTTGAAAGTATGCGAAATATTTGAATGGCTCCATGCTATGAAAAATTATACCTGGAAAAAACTTGAGATACCTGGAAAAAACCTGGAATTGTCAGGGAATTTTTCTCCAGTATTTGAGTAGACACCCTGTATTTTCTAAAATTCCCTGTTCCAAGTCAGGTAAAGGAGTATGCGAATAAAACGTGATAATATCAATTCGATTATCAAACTCAAGTCAACGAAAAAAAATCTCACAGAGCAACAAATTTGCAAAAGAATTTGCTGAAGAATTGTTACGTTCTTTAAATCGTACGATAAGCTCTCTTTTAAATTAATAAAAAGCAAGCGGTCGTTTCTCGGGTTTTCACGATAAAATTGTTTAATTTTCTATGAATGAACTGTGAAATAGTAAATAAATCCGCAACCTAACAAACACACTTATATGTCCTGCAACTGTAGATAAATTAGAAATCACTTTTAATTGATCAAAATTATTAAAATTATGAAAACTTGAATTTTGCTATGATCAGAAGTAAATTCCCGGTTTTTTAATTAAATTCCCGGTCATTTCCCGGGTTTTTCCCGGTCAGTAAAATTCCTGGTCATTTCCCGGTCAAGTCGCCACCCTGTTAATCCATCTGGTGACCCTAAACGCCCTTGAAATAATAACATTATTTATTATTATAATTTAACATTACAGTTGATCGACCAATTGGCGCCTGGAGGACGTATGGTTTTGCCAGTAGGACCGGAAAATTGCGACCAAACTTTGGTTCAAATCGACAAAACTGCAGATGGCCAGATCACCCGGAAACCCATTATGGGTGTCATTTACGTTCCTCTCACTGATAAGGAGCGACAATATCGATCATGATCATGCGAGCTTCAGTAATAGAAAAAAATACAATTTTCTAATTTACTCTATTTATTATTTTCACTCTAGTATTTGACTGACTAGTTTGATTTAAGCGTGCGCTTAAATAGATTTATTTTAGGATAAATCCGGCTAATTGTAAGAGAAGTGCGACTCATATTTATGACCACTTTTATTTATTGCTAACACTAATTCACACTCATTCTTTGATATTGTACAAATCTATAAACTATTATAATTATAAACTATAATAAACTTAATGCTAACTTAAAATTTGCAAGGCTCGATAGCTGAACGACTGACAGAGGCGAATGACAAATTATTCGAATTTTAGAAAGTAATCTCTTTAAAATAAAATAATATTCTACAAATAACTATATTTTATGATAAAATTGTATTAAAGCTTCAATCGTCTTTAGTCAGATGTTCAGAAATCGATTTTCTCAGATTCCGTTTACTTTATCCATTTTCTTTGAAAATTAACAAAAGCTACAAAAATATTTCCAAAATTTGTTCTGTATAATTGAACGGTCACATTGACTAGATTTATGAATATTAAGCATTTTTAATGGATTTCTTCTATTTTAAAATTTTCTAAATATTTTCTTAAGTATGTTTTAAGTATTAAAAGTGATACAATTGATTTATTTTATCCTAAACGGAATTAATCTTTAAAAAGTCAACATTCTATATAGAATTTCTGGAAGAATTACACCTATAAATTGGCCAAGATTCGATTCTCTATAAACATTTAGTATTTTTCTTTGTTTTTCCATCGAATATATATAGTACGTGGAATGTGCGCCTTCTTATTTTAAATTTTCTTTGTACAAAATAGCTGTCCTAATAGGGTGGCCCTTATTTTCAAGTTTCTAATTTTTTTTCGCCTCATCTTACAGATCAGTTCCATTTGATGAAAAAATAATTTCTACAAAGTTTCGGCTCGATCGGGTTCTTGAATATTTAAATAAACATTTATATTGACCAAAATCGATTTTATTTGACGTCTGATAAAATACTGATTTTCTCAAAATACATATTTTCCACCAAAAATAGAATAGTTAAATTTTTAGTCAAAAAATTAATTGTTTACAAAAAAAACGACTTTTCAACCAAAGAGGTGAATTTTCAACTAAAATGATAAATCTTTAACAAAAAAAATTGTTGAGTTTTGAAAGAAGATTAATTTTTATCCAAAAGACAAAAAAGACGAATTTTCAATTTAAAAAGATAAACTTTTAATCAAAAATTGAATAGTTTCATTTTCAATAAAAAAATTAATTTTTTACAACAAAAAAAAAAAGAATTTTCAACAAAATAGTTAAATTTTCAACCAAATAGTTGAATTATCAACAAAAAAGTGATATTTACAATAAAAAATGGAATAGTTAAATTTTGAGTTAAAGAAATTAATTTTTCACCAAAGTATTTCAATTTTCAATATTTGTTCAATTTTCTATAAAGTAGATTAATTTTTATCCAAAAGATATGAATTCTTAATGAAAATATAGTTGATATTTCAACCAAAAAAGATTTTAATTTTAAATCCTCAGCCAAAAAGACGAATTTTCATTAAAAGAGTTGACTTTTCAAACAAAAAGGATACTTTTTAACAAAATAATTTAATTTTTAACAAAGTAGATTAATTTTACACCAAAATATATCAATTTTCAATTAAGAAGATCAATTTTCTACCGAAAAGGACGATTTTTCAACTAAATGGAGAAATTTTCGACTAAAAAGAGAATAGTTAAGTTTTCAGTTTAAAAAATTGATTTTTAACAACAAAAAAATGAATTTTCAAGTAAAAAGGGTAAATTTACATTAATAAATAGAATAGTTCAATCTTGAGTTTGAAAAAAATAATTTTTAACAAAAAAAAAACGAATTTTGCAAAAAATATTAAAATTTTTCACCAAAATAGTTTAATTTTCAACCAAAAAGCTGAATTTTTAAGCAAGAACCTTAATATTCTACCAAAAAACAAAATTTCAACAAAATCGATGAATTTTCAATTAGGAAAGAAAAATATTCACCAAAAATGAAATAGTTCAATTTACAGTTCAAAAAAATTAATTTTTAACCAAAAGAACGAATTTTCAACAAAATAGTTAAATTTTTCACTAAAATAGTTCAATTTTCATCCAAATGGATGAATTTTCAAGCAAAAAACTTAATTTTCTACGAGCAAAGACGAATTTTTAATAAAATAGTTAACTTTTCAACTAAAAAGATGAATTTTCAAGTAAGAATTTTAATTTAAAAAAAACGAATTTAAAGAAAATACATGAATTTTGAACTAATTAGTTGAATTTTCACCTAAAAAGATAAATTTACAATAAAAATTAAATAGTTAAATTTTGAGTTTAAAAAATTAATTTTCAACAGAACACTATTTTTAACGAAATTGTTGAATTTTAAACAAAATAGTTCAGTTTTAAACCAAAAAAATGTAATTTTCAAGCAACAATCTTAATTTTCTACCAAAAAAACATTTCAATAAAATACATGAATTTTCAACTGAGAATGATAAATTTTCATCAAAAATGAAATAATTTAATTTTCAGTGCAAAAAATTAATTTTGTACCAAAAGAACGAATTTCCAAGAAAAATTTCAATTTTTTACTAAAAAGAGAATATTTAAATTTACAGTTAAAACAATTAATTTACAAGCCAAAACAAAAAACTAATTTTCAACAAAATATTTACATTTTTCACCAAAATAGTTCAATTTTCAACAAAAAGATGAATTTTCAAGCAAGAAAATTAATTTTCTACCAGCAAAGATGAATTTTTAACAAAATAGTTCAATTTTCAAACAAGGATTTTAATTTTCTACCAAAAAAACGAAATTTCAACAAAATACATGAATTTTCATCTGAGAATGATACATTTTCATTAAAAATGAAATAATTCAATTTTCAGTGCAAAAAATTATTTTTGTACCAAAAGAACGAATTTTCAAGAAAAATTGCAATTTTTTACTAAAAAGGGAATATTTAAATTTACAGTTAAAAAATTAATTTCCAATCAAAAACAAAAAACTAATTTTCAACAAAATAGTTACATTTTTCACCAAAATAGTTCAATTTGCAACAAAAGGATGAATTTTCAAGCAAGAAAATTAATTTTCTACCAGCAAAGATGATTTTTTAACAAAATAGTTCAATTTTCAAACAAGGATTTTAATTTTCTACCGAAAATACGAAATGTCAACAAAATACCTGTACATGAATTTTCATCTGAGAATGATACATTTTCATCAAAAATGAAATAATTCAATTTTCAGTGCAAAAAATTATTTTTGTACCAAAAGAACGAATTTTCAAGAAAAATTGCAATTTTTTTACTAAAAAGGGAATATTTAAATTTACAGTTAAAAAATTAATTTCCAATCAAAAACAAAAAACTAATTTTCAACAAAATAGTTAGATTTTTCACAAAAATAGTTTAATTTTCAACAAAAAGATTAATTTTCTACCAGCAAAGATGAATTTTTAACAAAATAGTTCAATTTTCAAACAAGAATTTTAAAATACATGAATTTTCATCAAAAATGAAATAATTCAATTTTCAGTGCAAAAAATTAATTTTGTACCAAAAGAACAAATTTTCAAGAAAAAGTTCAATTTTTAACTAAGAAGGGAATATTTAAATTTACAGTTAAAAAATTAATTTCCAATCAAAAACAAAAAAACTAATTTTCAACAAAATAATTACATTTTTCACCAAAATAGTTCAATTTTCAAGCAAAAAATTAATTTTCTACCAGCAAAGATGAATTTTTAACAAAATAGTTCAATTTTCAAACAAGGATTTTAATTTTCTAGAAAAAAAAAACGATTTTTTAACAAAATACATGAGTTTTCAACCAAGAAAGACAAAATTGTCACCAAAAATGATATAGTTAAATTTTCAGTTCAAAAAATTAATTATTATAATTATAATTAATTTATTAAAATATAAATAATGTAATTAATTACAACTAATATAATTAATGATTATTTAAATATTCAAGAGCTGAAACTTTACATGCATTATTTTTTCATTAAATGTAACCAATCGGGAGGTTTGGCGAAATTTTTTTTTTTTAATGTTTACGAAGAGAACTAAGGGCCACCCTACTGCCCTAACGAGACTTATAAATTATAACATCTATAGAATTCTTTTTGGTAATTTGGAAGACCCAAAAAAACGAATTATTAAAAACTTAAAATACTGTGTTATCCAACAATTAATTTAAAGCTCATTTCTCTTTTTACAAATATTTTCAAAGATGAAATTCTCTTTTCATAAAACCACAAAACAGTTCACTATTTAAAATGTCGTTATCTCCACATTAGTGTGGTCCATAAAAAGACATCTATTTTTATCAACTGAAATTTTTACATTCTCAATATTTAATAGTAAATTTAAAAAAAATGCAACAAATTCGTAGTCCTATTAATTAATTAAAAAAAATACTTTGTATTTTTATGTGGCCTAGAATATTTTTCAAAAAATCGAAAATGACTTTTTTTGGACCACTCTAATCTATATTTACTATTATATATTCCTTGAAGAAATAATAAAAAAGGGACAAATAATATTTAAAATTCTAAAATTCAGATCACAATACACAACAGATAACAATGATATAAAATATTAATTTCTAATTCAAATACTTTAAGTTTTCTATGACACTAAAAAATAATATGTGCACCAGTATAATTACAGTATGGTTAAATTAGTAAAAAAAATATATCTAATCTAAATGGTGAACTGACTTTACCACATTTTAGATGAGTCAGCAAATAAAAATTAGAAATTAAAAAAAAATGTCTCTTTTTTGGTAACTGAGATTTGTCGATTGTTTTTGAAACTCTATAGGTAAATGCAAGAGGCAGTGAATACTGATAGCCAGTATTTTTTAGCGGCATCGAAGTCTTTAAAGTACTTTCACCAAACCAAGACTCACTGCCGATCCGACAGAAATTCCCAATCCTAGGAAGCCTCCCATCATCGCGGAAGCAATCTCTCTTTCTTGAGCTTCAACAACTCTGAAAAGGAAGCAAAGAAAAATTAATTTTAAATTATTTTTAAGTTTAAATTTAATTTAGTTAAAAATAATTTAATTATTACAATTTTTTAATTATTTAATTAAAACAAAATTAATTTTATTTAATTTTTAATTTTAATTTTTAATTTCCTAGGTTTCGGATTGTACGGGACGACTAAAAAATCGCGAAAAATAAAATTGCCGACATTGTAAAACAGGGGTTCAGTAGGGTGGTCCAACATTATTTTTTTCAAATTTTTATGCACATCGCCCGGAAATTTCTTCGAATCCACAAAAAAATAAATCCATTTTTTTTGTCTTAAAAAAAATGATTTTTAGATGTGGCGTAAGTACCATGAAGTTTAACACGTATTTTCCATATGAAAAAAAACACGTTTTTGTCAATTTTTTAAAAATTAAAAAAAAATTGTATTACCAAAAATTAAATTAATATAAGTTATCTATATTATTATGAATAAATTATTAATCAATGACCTCAAATTTAATAATTCAATTAATAAATATTTAATTAATTTTATTTATTTAAAATTTTATTATTGTTTTTCTATTAAATTCATTTAATCTAATTTCATTTAAATTCACAAATAATCTTCTAAACTTAAATAATTGAAAATTATTATTTTATTCAGAATCGTCAATATTAGGTAAATCGAGTTGAAACTCAACAATTCTCTTCACAATTAGCCATAGAATACGAATAAAATATTGTTAAATATCACCCCCATAAGTCTGTTTTATAAGGTCCAAAAAAATCCCATGAGTGAACAATTGGGTTTTGCGAGTTTCGGGCGCTAACTATGATTTTTTGTGGTTTTTTAATGCAAATTGTTTCTAATACATAAAATACTACTATATACTGATAATTAGATATTTGCATGAATTGTTTAAATAATTTATTATTGTTTTTAGCAATTTTCAATTAGGGTAAGGTAATACTTAATTATTGTTAACAATTACAATTATTTAAACAATTTATTATCATTGTTGAAATTGTTTGAAATCTTTAAAACCTTTGTAAAATCGTTTCAAATCTTTTAAATCGTCTAAAATGTTTTTAAAATATTTAAATATTATATTATATTTTTAAATATTCAATCAAAAATATATCGACAATTAAGGCTTTCATTTGGAAATTATATTTTGAAACAGTAGGACTGGAATATCAATTTGTTCACTTTTTAATATATGAACTTGAAATTATTAATGTTATTTGTGAAATCTTTGGTAAATCATTGAAATATTTTTGAAATATCTGAAATCTATCTGAATTTTTTATTAAATATTTTTAATCTTTGGGAAATAATTTTAATCTATTCGAAATCTTAGCGAAATATTTGTGAAATTTTTTAATCTTTGCGAAATATTTCAAATCTTTAGGAAATCATTAAAATCTCTGTAAAATCTGTCTGAAATCTTTGGAAATCTTTGCGAAATATTTAAAATATTTTTGAAATATCTGATATTTGTGAAATTATTGAAATCTTTGGGAAATCATTGAAATCTTTGTGAAATAATTGAAATCTTTTAAATCTATCCAAAATCTTAGCGAAATATTTGTGAAATTTTTTTAATCTTTGGGAAATCATTGAAATCTTTGTGCACTCTTGGAAATCTATCTGAAATCTTTGGGAAATGATTATAATCTGCGTAAAAGCTTTCTGAAATATTTGAAACATTTTAAAAATATTTTATATTTGTGAAATTATTTACACTTTGTGAAATCTTTGGGAAATCATTTAAGTCTTTGTGAAATCTTTTTAATCTATCTGAAATCTTTGCTAAATCTTATAAATCTATCCGAAATCTTTGCGAAATATTTGTGCAATTTTTTTAATCTTTGGGAAATCGTTCAAATCTTTGTGAAATCATTGCGAAATATTTAAAATATTATTGAAATATTTGGTAATATTTGAGGTGAAATCTTTGAAAAATCGTTAAATTCTTTATGAAATATTATAAATCTATCGGAAATCTGTGTCAAATATTTGAAATCTTTGCGAAGTATTTGAAATATTTTTAAAATATTTTAAATCTTTGCGAAATATTTGTGAAATCTTTTATATCTATCTGAAATTTTTACTAAATATTTAAAATCTTTGCGAAATCTTTCAAATCTATCCGAAATCTTTGTGAAATTTTTTTAATCTTTCGGAAATCGTTCAAATCTTTAGAAAATCATTGCGAAAAATTAAAAATGTTATTGAAATATTTGAGGTGAAATCTTTGAAAAATCGTTAAATTTTT
>CAKNYM010046871.1:0-24111 GCA_932195095.1 Andricus curvator | reverse complement strand
TGGTAATATTTGAGGTGAAATCTTTGAAAAATCGTTAAATTCTTTATAAAATCTTCTAAATCTATACGAAATTTGTGTTAAATATTTGAAATCTTTGCGAAATATTTGAAATCTTTGGGAAATTATTGAAATCTTTGTGCACTCTTTGAAATCTACCTGAAATCTTTATGAAATTTTTTTAATCTTTGTGAAATCATTGAAGGCTTTGCGAAATCTTTAAAATCTTTGGGAAATCATTGAAATCTTCGTGCAACCTTTAAATCTATCTGAAATGTTTACAAAATTTTTTAAATCTTTGAGAGATCACTGAAATATGTGTGAAATCTTTGGAAATCTTTGCGAAATATTTTAATTATTTTTGAAATATTTGGTAATATTTGTGAAATATTTGGAAAATCATTAAAATCTTTGGCAATATGAATTTTATACCTGTATTTATTATTGACTATTTATTGTTTATTTATTATTTATGATTAAAATTGTGCCATTTAATATTATAAATTTGTGCTCCTGCCCAAATCTAGAAAAAAAGGCTCCGCCACTTCTGGCCCTAAAAAATATTATAAAATATTACTATAATAAGTTTATTAATTAAAAAATGCATGGCACTCGAAGCCCTGGGAGAGGAATAATTTAATTAATTATAAATTACTTACGTAGGAACCAAGATGAAAAGTATATTGCATAAGTAACCATTCGTGAGAGCGAATATTATCGTCATGAAAATATAACATAAATCACTGTCGATGTAAACAGGCAAATTGCTGCGGGGCTGTGCGTTACAGTACAGAAATGCAGGGACGAAAGCAACCCTTAGTATACACATATACATCACGAGCCAAGGTTTCCCTTTGGGCTGAAAAATACAAATAATTTTTATAATACTAGTTTTTTTTCATAAATATTTTACGAACTTATTCAGGGTGGACACTCAAACTTAAAAAAAAAAAATCCAGGTTATTTCCCGGGTTTCCTGGTCGAAATTACCTTTTTCTTGGTTTACTTTTAATATTAACAATTATTCAATACTAGTCGCCTTATTATATAAACTTTGAAAATAATTTTAAACATTTTAGAACTGAAATATATATAATGTAAATTATTTTAAAAGTCATTTCAGGCTCAACAGCCCAAAATCCCCGGTGGAAATAATTTGTACAAGAAATTACAACGTTTCTTCAACTGTAATTTTTTTTTAAACATGTACTTCTTTGTACAAAATTTAACAAAAAAACACAGTTAAATACAAATAGTTAATTTTGTTGTTGTATTTTCTTGTAGAAAATTAAATAAATTAACAATAAAGTACAAGTTTCTACAATTAAAAAATTTGTATAACTTTTTATTAATATTTTTGTTACTTTGTTGTGAAAATCTACAAGGTTTTACAGAAAACTCAGTAGTTAAATAAATGTAAACGTCCGATTGAAACTTTATAAACTATTCTTAATTTAAAAATAATTTTAAAAATTAAACGTTCTTACTCAATTTTAAATCCTATTTAAATATTGTTGCAATCTGAAATATTCCATTTTTAATCCACTTAATTTGAAATTATTCAATTAAGGAAGACATTTTTTGGAATTTTTAACAATATTTTACTTTTCATTGAAAATGAGCAATTATAAAATTTTAATTTTGGTTCATAAATAATTTAGATTTTTGAAGATTTTCAAATTTCAAATAAAAAAAAGAATAAAATAAATTTTCAACCAAAAAAGATGAGCTTTCTACAAAAAATGAATTTTTAATATAAAAGGATCAATTTTCGACCAAAAAAGATGACTTTTTAAGACAATGCTGGAATTTTCAATAAAATAATTAAATTTTCAAACAAATAGAATTTTTATTCCAAAGAGATAAATTCGGAACCAAAAATATGATAGTAGGTTTTTCAATTAAAAATAATAAACTTTCAACCATAAAAAATGAATTTTCCACCAAAAAAAATAGTTTTCTACCAAAAAATAAATATTCAATACAAAGGCATAAATTTTCCACCAAAAAAGATGACTTTTTAAGAAAACAGTTGAATTTTCAATAAAATAATTAATTTTTCAACCAAATAGTAGAATTTGTATCAAAAAAATATCAATTCTGGCCCAAAAATATTATATTAGGTTTTTCAATTAACAATAATTTACTTTCAACCATAAAAAATGAATTTTCTACCAAAGAAGATGAGTTTTCTACCAAAAGATGAATTATAAATACAAAAGAATGAAGTTTCTCTCCAAAAAGACGAATTTTCAACAAAATAGTCCAATTTTCGACCAAAAGTTTTCGACTTTTTCAGAAAATTATTAAATTTTCAAAAAAATAGAAAATTTTTACTCAAAAGAGATCAATTCTGGACCAAAAATATGATAGTAAGTTTTTCAATTGAAAATAATGAACTTTCAACCATAAAAAATGAATTTTTAATGAAAAAAGATGAGCTTTCTACCAAAAAATGAATTTTTAATATAAAAGGATGAATTTTCGACCAAAAAAGATGACTTTTTAAGAAAATACTTGAATTTTCAATAAAATAATTAAATTTTCAAACAAATAGTAGAATTTTTATTCCAAAGAGATAAATTCGGAACTAAAAATATGACAGTAGGTTTTTCAATTAAAAATAATAAACTTTCAACCATAAAAAATGAATTTTCAACAACAAAAAAAAGAGTTTTCTACCCAAAAATAAATATTCAATACAAAAGGATGAATTTTCCACCAAAAATGATGACTTTTTAAGAAAAAAGTTGAATTTTCAATAAAATAATTAAACTTTCAACCAAATAGTAGAATTTTTATCCAAAAGAGATCAATTCTGTACCAAAAATATTATATTAGGTTTTTCAATTAAAAAGAATTTACTTTCAACCATAAAAAATAAATTTTCTACCAAAGAAGATGAGTTTTCTACCAAAAGATGAATTTTAAATACAAAAGAATGAAGTTTCTATCCAAAAAGACGAATTTTCAACAAAATAGTCGAATTTTCGACCAAAAAAGCTGACTTTTTCAGAAAATAATTAAATTCTCAAAACAATAGTAGAATTTTTACTCAAAAGAGATCAAATCTGGACCAAAAATATGATAGTAGGATTTTCAATTAAAAATAATGAACTTTCAACCATAAAAAATGAATTTTCAACCCAAAAAGATGAATTTTCTGACATAAAATAAATGTTCAATACAAAAGGATGAATTTTCGACCAAAAAATATGATTTTTTAACAAAATAATTAAATTTTCAACCAAATAGTAGAATTTTTATCTAAAAGAGATCAATCTTGGAACAAAAAAATTGTATTAGGTTTTTCAATAAAAAATAATTTACTTTCAACCATAAAAAATGAATTTTCTACCAAAGATGATGAGTTTTCTACCAAAAGATTAATTATAATTACAAAAGGATGCAGTTTCTATCCAAAAAGACGAATTTTCAACAAAACAGTCGAATTTTCGACCTAAAAAGCTGACTTTTTCAGAAAATAATTAAATTTTCAAAAAAATAGTAGAATTTTTACTCAAAAGAGGTCATTTCTGGACCAAAAATATGATAGTAGGATTTTCAATTAAAAATAATGAACTTTCAACCATAAAAAATGAATTTTCAACCCAAAAAGATGAATTTTCTAACATAAAATAAATGTTCAATACAAAATGATGAATTTTCGACCAAAAAATATGATTTTTTAATCAAATAATTGAATTTTCAACCAAATAGTAGAATTTTTATCCAAAAGAGATCAATTTTGGAACAAAAAAAATTATATTAGGTTTTTCAATTAAAAATAATTTACTTTCAACCATAAAAAATAAATTTTCAACCAAAGAAGATGAGTTTTCTACCAAAAGATGAATTTTAAATACAAAAGGATGAAGTTTCTATCCAAAGAGACGAATGTTCAACAAAACAGTCGAATTTTCGACCTAAAAAGGTGACTTTTTCAGAAAATAATTAAATTTTCAAAAACTTAACCAATTAATATATTTTTAACAAAAAGAGATCAATTCTGAACCAAAAATATAATAGTAGACTTTTCAAATAAAAATAATTAACTTTCAACCAAAAAATATTAATTTTCAACCAAAAAATATGATTTTTTAAATAAAATACTTGAACTTTCGAAAAAATAATTATATTTTCAACCAAATAGTAGAATTTTTTTCAAAGAGATAAATTTTGAACCAAAAATATTAATTTTTTAACCAATAAGATCAAGTTTCTACCAAAAAAAGACTTGCTATCAAAATAATTAAATTTTTAACCAAATAGTAGAATTTTAATCCAAAAGAGACCAATTTTGATTAAAAAATATGATACTAGGTTTTTCAGTTAAAAATAATTAACTTTCAAACCATAGAAATAAATTTTCATACAAAAAAGATGACTTTTCTACCAAAAGATGAATTTTCCATTCACACTGAATTCTTATTAATTTATACTGAATTCCTTTACATGTTTTTGAATTCTCTTAAATTTTATTAATTCACTTGAATTCTTCCAAGTTCACTCAATGCTACTCCATTCAGTGGATTTTTTTTAGTTTTTTTTTATTTCATCCTCAAGCAATTTGAACGCGCCTTAAATTTTTAGAAATTTCATCAAATTCTTTTGAATTTCCTTGAATTTTCGAAACTCATTTCAAACTTACTGAATTCAATGAATTTTTTCATATTTTGGAATTGCTTTCAGTGCACTTGAATTTTTTTTTAATTAACCTTCATTTTTCAAAAAAATGCACGTTGTATTTTTATGAATATCATCGAATTCTATTCATTTCCCTTAAATTCTTCTAAGTTCACTTTAATTTTACTGAAATCAATAGACTTTTTTTCCAATTCATTTGAATTCTTTTGAAGTCTTATGAATTTATCCTGAATTCGTTAAAAAAACATCTGGAATTCTCAAAAATTTCATCGAAAATAAAAAACTAGTCAGGGAAAAGTCAGAATATTTTGAAAATGAAATTTTGCGGCTACTCTGGCCTTATAATAATTTGCAATAGCAAATTAATACATATACTATTACATACGATAAGTAATTGAATTTTGAGCATGAATAATACAAAATTCAACTAATTTATATTTAAAGACTTATTATTTATTATCATATAAAATTAATCCAAATCCCTATCAGTCCTGAAGTCTTGTAAGAATGACTTTTTTTTTAAATAATCGTTTTAATTTCAAACTAAACTAGGTATTTTAAATATTAAGTCTTAAAATTAGGAGAATCTTATTTTTGTTCTTATAATTTGGAGAACTTACCCATAAAAAAATTCCTGATATCAATCTACCGGCGTAATCACCGCAACTGAATAATAAATATGTGACTACTGGTACGAAATAAATATCTGAAACAGAAGAAAGGAGTTAAAGAAAAGATTTAAAAAAATTATATTAATTAATTATTTTTAACAATCTTATAAATTTCTTTCTTAAACTGTGAAATTTTAAATTTTTGCTTTTGGATCTTCAGGTTCGCTACAAGACCTGGGAGACCTGGAAAGATCAAAGTATTTTTTAAAAGTAAATGGAATCTTTTTAGAAGCACGTATTTCAAAGTCTTAACAATTATTTTAGTACTTTACGGCAAATTTTTTTTTATGAATTTAGACGAAATGATTTTTTTACTAATAAAAATTATATCAAGGGGTTTATCACTCTTGAAATCTGGTATACAAGCCTTCGTAAAATCTTTGTAAAATCTTTTGAAATCTATGAAGTCTTTTTGAAATATTTATGAAATTATTGAAATCTTTGTGAAGTCTTTTAAATCTTTGAAATATTTGAAATCTTTGTGATTATTTTTTAAATCTTTTGAAATTATCAAAATATTTTGAAATATTTTAAAATCTTAGAATTCTTTGCGAAAGCTCTTGAAATCTTTGAAATATTTTTTAAATCTTACAAATCTTAGCCAAATGTGTCAAATCTTATGAAATATTTTGAAGTATTTCGAAATCTTTTGAAACCTTTGTAAAAGTTTTTGAAACCTTTAAAGTCTTTGATATCTTCTGAAATCTTTTCAAATCTTTGAAACCTTTGTGAAATTTATTGAAATCGCTTGAAATCTTTGTGAAATCTTTGAAATTTTCGTTAAACCTTTTTGAATCTGTAAAATCTTTTGAAACTTTGTGAAAACACTGACATTTTTCGAAACCTTTGTGAAATCCTTGGAAATTTTCTTAAATGTCTTGAAATATTTTGAAATCTTTGAAACCTTTGTGAAATCTTGGTTAAATCTTTTGAAACCACTGTGAAATCTTTAAAAAGAATTTAATCTTTAAAATCTTTAAAATCTTCTTAAACCTTTTGAAATATTTTGAAATCTTCAAAGCCTTTGTGAAATGTTTTGAAAGATCTTGAGATTTTAGTAAAATCTTTTAAACCTTTGTGAAATCTTCGAAATCTGCGATCTTTTGAAATCTTTAAAATCTTTAAAATATTTTGAAATCTTTTGAAATCTTTTAAACCTTTGTGAAATCTTTTTTAAATTTTTGAAATCTGTGAAACATTTTGAAATATTTTAAATCTTTTGAACTATTTTGAAATCTTTGAAACCTTTGTGAAATGTATTGAAAGCTCTTGAAATCTTTATAAAATCTTTTAAACCTTTGTTAAATCTTTGAAAGCTTTCGATATCTTCTGAAATCTTTTGAAATCTTTGAAATCTATAAAATCTTTGAAATATTTAAAACCCTTGCGAAATGTATTGAAAGCTCTTGAATTATTGTGAAATATTTTAAATGTTTGTGAAATCTTTTAAACCTTTGTGAAATCTTTGAAAATCTTTGACAGTTTTAAAATCTTTGAAAATATATGAAACCTTTGCGAAATGTATTGAAAGCGCTTAAATTCCTTGTGAAATCTTTGTTAAATCATTGAAATCTATGAAATATATTGAAATTTTTGAAATCTGTAAAATCTTTTAAATCTTTGTGATATCACTGAAACTTTTTGAAATTTTTGAAACCTTTGTGAAATCTTTGAAACCTGTGTAAAATGTTTTGAAAGCTCTGAAAATCTGTTTGAAATCTCTTTGTGAAATCTTTGAAATCTTTTGAAATTTTTGAAATATTTAAAATCTTTGAAATCTTTTGAAATATTTCGAAATTTTGTAAACCTTTGTGAAATGTACTGAAAGCTCTTGAAATCTTTTAAGCCTTTTTGAAATCTTTGAAATCCGTGAAATCTTTATGAAATCACTAAAGCTTTTCGAAATCTTTTGAAACCTTTGTGAAATATTTTGAAATATTTTGAAATCTTCTAAACCTTTGTGAAATGTATTGAAAGCTCTGGAAATCTTTGTGAAATCTTTGAAATCTGTCAAATCTTTTCAAAACTTTGTGAAATCACTGAAACTTTTTGAAATATTTTTAAACGTTTCTAAAATCTTTTGAGATCTTTAAAATCTTTAAAACCTTTGGAATATTTTGAAATATTTTGAAATCTTTGAAACCTTTGTGAAATGTATTCAAAGCTCTGGAAATCTTTGTGAAATCTTTTAAGCCCTTTTGAAATCTTTGAAATCCGTGAAATCTTCATGAAATCACTAAAGCTTTTTCGAAATCTTTTGAAACCTTTGTGAAATCTTTTGAACTATTTTGAAATCTTCGAAACCTTTGTGAAATGTATTGTAAGCTCTGGAAATCTTTGAAATCTGTGAAATCTTTTCAAACTTTGTAAAATCACTGAAACTTTTCCTAATCTTTTTAAACGTTTCTAAAATCTTTTGAGATCTTTAAAATCTTTAAAACCTTTGAAATATTTTGAAATATTTTGAAATCTTTGAAACCTTTGTGAAATGTATTAAAACCTCTGGAAATCTTTGTGAAATCTTTAAAACCTTCGAAATATTTTGAAATATTATGAAATCTTTGTGAAATCTTTGAAATCTGTGAAATCTTTTGAAATCTTTGAAATCTATCAAATCTTTGAAAACTTTGTGAAATCACTGAAACTTTTCGAAATCTTTTTAAACATTTGTGAAATTTTTTGAAATCTTTAAAATATTCTGAAATATTTTCAAATTTTTGAAACCTCTTGAAATCTTTGTGAAATCTGTAAAATCTTTGTGAAATCACCTGTACAATCTTTTTAAACTTTGTGAAATCACTGAAATTTTTCGAAATATTTTGAAAACTTTGTGAAATCTTTAAAATCTTTTAAATTTTTGAAATTTTGTAAACCTTTGTGAACTCTTTGCTTCCTTTGTGAAATTTATTGAAATATTTTCAAATGCTTGAAATATTCTGGAATATTTTGAAACCTTTGAAATCTTTTGGAATCTTTGTGAAATATTTGTTAAATCTTTGAAATCTATGAAATCTTTTGGAATCTTCGAAAACTGTACATTGTTTTACATCTTTGTGAATTCACTGAAACTTTTCAAAATCTTTTTAAAACTTTGTGAAATCTTTTGAAACCTTTAAAATATTTGAAATCTTTTGAAATCTTTTGAAACCTTTAAAATATTTGAAATCTTCTGAAATATTTTGAAACCTTTAAAATTTTTGCAATATTTGTGAAATATTTGTTAAATCTTTGAAATCTTTGTTAAACTTTAAAATCCTTGAAATCTTCTGAAATGTTTTGAAACCTTTGAAATCTTTTGGAATCTTTGTTAAATCTTTGAAATCTTTGTTAATCTTTGAAATCTTTTGAAATCTTCGAAAACTGTAAATTTTTTTAAATCACTGTGAAATCACTGAAACTTTTCGAAATCTATTGAAATTTTTTAAATCTTCTGAAATATTTTGAAATCTTTGTTAATCTTTAAAATATGTGAAATTTTGGAAATCTTCGAAAACTGTAAAATGTTCTTATTTAAATCTATGTGAAATCATTGAAACCTTTCAAAATCTTTTAAATCCTTTGTGAAATATTTTATAATCTTTAAATTCTTTAAAATCTTTGAAATCTTTTGAACTCTTTTAAGCCTTTGTGAAATCTGTTGAAACCTTTGGGAAATATTTTGAAATCTTTTAAACCTTTGTAAAATCCATTGAAATCTCTTGAAATCTTTGTGAAATCTTTGAAACCTTTGTGAAATATATTAAAATCTTTTAAAGCTTCTGAAATCTTTGACACCATTGAGAAATCTATCAAAAACTCTTGCAATCTTTGTGAAATGTACTGAAAGCTCTTGAAATCTTTGTGAAATCTTTGAAATCCGTGAAATCTTTTAAATCTTTTTGAAATCACTAAAGCTTTTCGAAACCTTTTGAAACCTTTGTGAAATCTTTTGAAATCTTCGAAACCTTTGTGAAATGTATTGAAAGCTCTGGAAATCTTTCTGAAATTTTTGAAATCTGTCAAATCTTTTCAATATTTGTGAAATCACTGAAACATTTTGAAATCTTTTTAAACGTTTCTAAAATCTTTTGAGATCTTTAAAATTTTAAAAACCTTTGAAATATTTTGAAATCTTTGAAACCTTTGTGAAATATATTAAAAAGCTCTGCAAATAATCTTTGTGAAATCTTTGAAATCTGTCAAATCTTTTAAAACTTTGTGAAATCCCTGAAACTTTTCGAAATCTTTTTAAATGTTTCTAAAATCTTTTGAAATATTTAAAACCTTTGAAATATTGTGAAATATTTTGAAATCTTTGTGAAATCTTTGAAATCTGTCAAATCTTTTCAAACTTTGTGAAACCACTGAAACTTTTCGAAATCTTTTTAAACATTTGTGAAATCTTTTAAGATCTTTAAAATCTTTAAAACCTTGGAAATATTTTGAAATCTTTGAAACCTTTGTGAAATGTATTAAAAGCTCTGGAAATCTTTGTGGAATTTTTGAAATCTGTCGAATTTTTTAAAACTTTGTGAAATCACTGAAACTTTTCGAAATCTTTTTAAATGTTTCTAAAATCTTTAAAACCTTTGAAATATTTTGTAATCTTTGTGAAATCTTTGAAATCTTTTGAAACCTTTGAAATCTGTCAAATCTTTTTAAAACTTATAAAATAACTGAAACTTTTCGAAATCTTTTTAAACATTTGTGAAATTTTTTGAAATCATTAAAATCTTTTGAAATATTTTCAAATTTTTGAAACCTCTCTGAAATCTCTTGAAATCTTTGTGAAATCTGTTAACCGTTTGTGAAATCTTTGTGAAATATTTGAAATCTGTAAAATCTTTGTGAAATCACCTGTAAAATCTTTTAAAACTTTGTGAAATCACCTGTAAAATATTTTAAAACTTTGTGAAATCACTGAAACTTTTCGAAATATTTTTAAACCTTTGTGAAATCTTTTGAAATCTTTAAAATTTTCTGAAAGGTTTGTAAGCCTTTGAAATCTTTTGGAATCTTTGTAAAATATTGGTTAAATCTTTGTCAATCTTTGAAATCTTTTGAAATCTTCGAAAATTGTACATTGTTTTACATTTATGTGAAATCACTGAAATTTTTCGAAATGTTTTGAAACCTTTGTGAAATCTTTGGAAATCTTTCAAATTTTTGGAATCTTTTGAAATATTTTGAAACGTTTGAAATCTTTGTGAAATATTTGTTAATATTTGAAAACTTTTGAAATCTTCGAAAACTGTAAATTGTTTTAAATCACTGTGGAATCACTGAAACTTTTCGAAATCTTTTGAAATTTTTAAAATCTTCTGAAATATTTTGAAATCTTTTATATCTTTTGGAATCTTTGTGAAATATTTGTTAAATAATTGAAATCTTTGTTACTCTTTGAAATATGTGAAATTTTTGAAATCTTCGAAAACTTTTTTTAAAAATGTTTTTATTTAAATCAATGTGAAATCACTGAAACCTTTCGAAATCTTCTCTGAAATCTTTTATAATCTTTAAATTATTTGAAATCTTTGAACTCTTTTAAGCCTTTGTAACATCTGTTGAAACCTTTGGGAAATATTTTGAAATCTTTTGAACTATTTTAAAATCTGTTAAACCTTTGTAAAATCTATTAAAATCTCTTGAAATCATTGTGAAATCTATTGAAATCTCTTGCAATCTTCGAAATCATCTGAAATATTTTAAAACCTTTAGGAATCTTTGTTAAATCTTTGAAACCTTTAAAATTTTCGTGAAAGCATTGAAATCTTTTGAAATCTTTGGAAGTCTTTGTGTAAGCTCTTGGAATCTTTTAAGTCTTTTTGAAACCTTATAAATCTTAGCGAAATCTTTTAAATCTTCTTAAATGTTTTGAAATCTTTTTAAATTTTTAAAATTTTCGGAAATATTTTGAAATCTTTGAAACTTCTTTGAAATCTATTAAAATCTCTTGAAATCTTTCAAATCCTTGAAATCTCACAGAAATCTTTGCAATCTTCTGAAACATTTTGAAACCTTTGCAATGTTTTAGAATCTTTGTGAAATATTTGAAATCTTTCGAAATAAGAAATTGTTGGTAAATTAGTCTGCAATCAGGAGAATGTTTTGAAATTGAATCTAATAGACTGGATTTTTTTGGTTCGCAAATTGTTACCTTTCATCTCTTAAAAAAATTCTCCCTAATATTTCAAATCTTCATACTTCATATTTTCGTAATTTATTTTCTCAATCATTCCTAAATTATAAATATAAAAATAAAAAAACAAACCATTCCAGGCATGGCCATGTCCTCGATTTTGGCTTTCCACCAAAACCGTCACTGCTGGACAAACGCTCATCGTGACAAAAAATACTAAAAATATACTAAGTCCATATTTCCAAATTCTCCTCGCAATCCGAAGATACGAAATTTTATGTTCATGAGAAAAAGCCACATCTCCATTTACTTCAAAGTCCTGTTCTCTGCTAGAATGTCTTGTTTTCACAAGCGTATGATGCTTGAAAAAATCCTGCCGAAATAAAACAAAAAATTAGAGAGAATACTATTTTTAAAAGAGAAAAATAATGATAATTAAAAGCAGATTTCCATAACAGATGTCTATTACGATAAGAAGCTTAGACTTAAGAGCACGTGTTCCATTAGTCATGCATTCGTAAACTAGTGACTAACAAGTCTGGAATCTGTGCATTAACAATGGAAATTTTTTGCATGGACAGGGTGGCGATTCGGCCGACGATTTCAAATTCCCGGTCATTTCCCGCTTTTTCCTGGTCAAGTTTTTCCATTTTCCCGGTAAACATTTATTTTAATTCATGACGTTCATTCTAAAGATCCTTTAACACAACAGAGCAAAAAATTGCAAAATAAATGAATTTTCAAATAAAATTATGAATCTTCAACTGGCATAGTTCAATTTTAAACCAAAAAGATTAATTTTTAAACAAAAAGATTAATTTTCTACAAAAAAATACCATTTTGCCAAAAAATAGTTACATTTTGAAATAAAAAGAAAAGAATTTTCAACAGGAAATGGAATAGTGAATTTTTAAACAAACAGATTAATTTTCAAACAAAAAGATTAATTTTCTACCAAAAAATACCATTTTTCAACAAAATAGTTGAATTTTGAACTAAAAAAAAAAGAATTTTCAACAGAAAATGGAATAGTTACATTTTTATTTAAAAAATTTTTCAACCTAACTGATGAATTTTCAACTAAAATAATGAATCTTCAACTGGCATAGTTCAATTTTAAACCAAAAAGATTAATTTTGAAACAAAAAGATTAATTTTGAAACAAAAAGATTAATTTTCAAACAAAAAGATTAATTTTCTACCAAAAAATACCATTTTTCAAAAAAATAGTTGAATTTTGAACTAAAAAAAAAAGAATTTTCAACAGAAAATGGAATAGTGAATTTTTAAACAAACAGATTAATTTTCAAACAAAAAGATTAATTTTCTACAAAAAAATACCATTTTGCCAAAACATAGTTAAATTTTGAACTAAAAAGAAAAGAATTTTCAACAGGAAATGGAATAGTGAATTTTTAAACAAACAGATTAATTTTCAAACAAAAAGATTAATTTTGTACAAAAAAAATACCATTTTTCAAAAAAATAGTTGAATTTTGAACTAAAAAAAAAAGAATTTTCAACAGAAAATGGAATAGTTACATTTTTATTTAACAAAATTAATTTTCAACCTAACTGATGAATTTTCAACTAAAATGATGAATTTTCAACTGGAATAGTTGGATTTTAAACCAAAAAGATGAGTTTTCAACTAAAACAATAAATCTTCAACTGAAATAGTTGAATTTTCAACCAAAAATTTTCTACCACAAAATAGAATTTTCGAATAAAATACATGAATTTTTAACGAAATTCTTGAATCTTCAATTAAAAAAGGAAAATATTCAACCAAATAGTTGAATTTTGAAAAAAAAAAGAATTTTCAACAGGAAATGGAATAGTTACATTTTTAGTTTGAAAAATTAATTTTCAACTAAAATAGTTGAATTTTCAACAACAAAATTAATTTTTACTAAAAAAGATAAATTGCCAATCAAAACTGAAGTAATTAAGTTTTAAGTTAAAAAAATCAATGTTCAACCAAAAAAAAGACGAATTTTCAACTAAAAAAGATAATTTTTCAACTAAAAAAGAAAAAAAATTCCAACAAAATAGTTCAATTTTCGGCAAAAAAATTCCTTTTCATCCAAAGAAAAAACCAGTTTTCAATCAAATAGCTCATTTTTCAACCAAAAAAATGAATTTTTAATTAAAATGACGAATCTTCAACCAGAAAAAAAATTAATTTTTAACAAAAGAAGAATTTTTATATTTCCATTTCCTGTTGAAAATTCTTTCTTTTTTTAGTTCAAAATTCAACTATTTTTTTTTTAATGGTACTTTTTGGTAGAAAAAAAAGAGATGAATATTTAACTGGAATACTTGAATTTTCAACCAAAAAGATGAATTTTTAAACAATAAGATTAATTTTCTACCACAAAATAGAATTTTCGAATAAAATACATGAATTTTAACGAAATTTTTGAATCTTCAATTAAAGAAGGAAAATATTCAACCAAATAGTTGAATTTTGAAAAAAAAAATAATTTTCAACAGAAAATGGAATAGTTACATTTTTAGTTTAAAAAATTAATTTTCAACCTAAATGATGAATTTTCAACTAAAATGATGAATCTTCTAACTGAAATAGTTGAATTTTCAACAACAAAATTAATTTTTACTAAAAAAGATCAATTGCCAATCAAAACTGAAGTAATAAAGTTTTAGGTTAAAAAAATCAATGTTCAACCAAAAAAAGACGAATCTTCAACTAAAAAAAATAATTTTTCAACTAAAAAAGAAAAAAAATTCCAACAAAATAGTTAAATTTTCGGCAAAAAAATTCCGTTTCATCCAAAGAAAAAAACAGTTTTCAATCAAATAGCTCGTTTTTCAACCAAAGAAATTAATTTTTAATTAAAATGACGAATCTTCAACAAGAAAAAAAATAATTTTTAACAAAAAAAGAATTTTTAAACAAGAAGATTAACTTTCAAAGAAAAGGATAATTTTCTACAACAAAAAAAATCGATTTTTAAACAAAATACGTGAATTTTCAACGAAATAGTTGAATTTTCAATTAATGAAGACAAAATTTTCAGACAAATTATTGAATTTTGATCTAGAAAATATAAATTTTCAACCAAAAATGTAACAGATAATTTTTCAGTTGAAAAAATTAATTTT
The DNA here is from genome assembly GCA_932195095.1 of Andricus curvator. Classification (NCBI taxonomy): domain Eukaryota; kingdom Metazoa; phylum Arthropoda; class Insecta; order Hymenoptera; family Cynipidae; genus Andricus; species Andricus curvator. The sequence goes on along the minus strand of CAKNYM010046871.1, from coordinate 9,552 downwards.
CAACCAAACTGATGAATTTTCAACTAAAATGATGAATCTTCAACTGGAATAGGTGAATTTTATACCTACCAAAAAGATTAATTTTTAATCATTAAGATTAAATTTCTACAAAAAAAAGACAATTTTTCCACAAAGTACATACAATTTTAAACAGTTTAATTTTTAAATAAAAAATATCAATTTTCAACCAAATAGTTGAATTTTCATCCAAAAAAGATAAATTTTTAACCAAAAATAGAATAGTTTAATTTTCCGTTAAAAATCTAATACATGATAAAAAAACGGATTTTCAACAAAATAGTTAAATTTTTTACTGGAATAGTTAAAGTTTTAGTTAAAAAAAATTACTTTCAACAGTTGCATTTTCAGAAAGAGATAAATTTTCAATTAAAATGATGAATATTTAAGTGGAATACCTGAATTTTCAACCAAAAAGATGAATTTTTAAACAATAAGATTAATTTTCAAACAAAAAGATTAATTTTCTACCACAAAATACAATTTTCGAACAAAATATATGAATTTTTAACGAAATATTTGAATTTTCAATTGAAGAAGGAAAATATTCAACCAAATAGTTGAATTTTGAAAAAAAAATAATTTCCAACAGAAAATGGAATAGTTACATTTCTAGTTTAAAAAAATAATTTTCAACCTAACTGATGCATTTTCAACTAAAATGATGAATCTTCAACTGAAATAGTTGAATTTTCAACAACAAAAAAATTCATTTTTACTAAAAAAGATAAATTGTCAACCAAAACTTAAATAATTAAGTTTTAAGTTAAAGAAATCAATGTTCAACCAAAAAAGACGATTTTGCAACTAAAAAAGATAATTTTTCAACTAAAAATTGAATAATTAAATTTTTAGTGAAAAAATGAATGTTCAACCAAAGAGATGAATTTTGAACTACAATTATGGAATATTCAACTGGATTAATAGTTAAATTTTCAGTTTAGGAAAAAAAAAATTTCAACTAAAAAATAAAAAAATTTCCAACAAAATAGTACAATTTTCGGCAAAAAAAAGACCTTTTCGTCCAAAATTTTTAATTAAAATGATGAATCTTCAACCAGAAAAAAATTCATTTTTAACAAAAGAAGAATTTTTAAACAAGAAGATTAACTTTCAATGAAAAAGATCATTTTCTACAACAACAAAAAAATCGATTTTTTAACAAGATACGTGAATTTTCAACGAAATAGTTGAATTTTCAATTAAAAAAGACAAATTTTCAGCCAAATTATTGAATTTTGATCTAGAAAATATCAATTTTAAACCAAAAATGTAACAGTTAAATTTTCAGTTGCAGAAATTAACTTTCAACCAAACTGATGAATTTTCAACTAAAATTATGAATCTTCAACTGGAATAGGTGAATTTTACACCTACCAAAAAGATGAATTTTTAATCATTAAGATTAATTTTCTACAAAAAAGACCAATTTTTCACAAAGCACATAAAATTAAAAAAAAATAGTTTAATTTTGAAATAAAAAATATCAATTTTCAACCAATTAGTTGAATTTTCAACAAAAAAAGATCCATTTTTAACCAAAAATAGAATTGTTGAATTTTCCGTTAAAAATCTAATTCTTAATTTTTAAAAACGAATTTTCAGCAAAATGGTTAAATTTTTCACTGGCATAGTTAAATTTTTAGTTAAAAAAAATTACTTTCAACAGTTACATTTTCAGAAAAAGATGAATTTTCAATTAAAATGATGAATATTTAACTGCAATACCTGAATTTTTAACAACAAAAAAATTAATTTTCACTAAAAAAGATAAATTGTCAACCAAAACTGAAAAAATTAAGTTTTAAGTTGAAAAAATCAATCTTGAACCAAAAAAGACGAATTTTCAACTAAAAAAGATCATTTTTCAACTAAAAATTGAATAATTAAATTATTAGTGAAAAAAATGAATGTTCAACCAAAGAGATGAATTTTTAACGAAAATTATGGAATATTCAACTGGATTAATAGTTACATTTTCAGTTGAGAAAAAAAAATTTTCAACCAAAAAAGAAAAAAAATTCCCAAAAAAATAGTTAAATTTTCGGCAAAAAAATTCCTTTTCATCCAAAGAAAAACCCATTTTTCTACCAAATAGCTGATTTGTCAACCGAAGAAATGAATTTTTAATTAAAATGATGAATCTTCAACCAAAAAAAATTAATTTTTAACGAAATAGTTTAATTTTCAATTAAAAAGAACAAATTATCAGCCAAGTTGTTGAATTTTGACCTAGAAAAGATCAATTTTCAACCAAAAGTGTAACATTAAATTTTCAGTTGAAGTAATTAATTTTTAACCAAACTGATGAATTTTCAACTAAAATTACGAATCTTTAACTCGAATGGGTGAATTGTATACCAGCCAAAAAGATGAATTTTTAATCATTACGATTAATTTTTTACAAAAAAAGACAAATTTTCCACAAAGTACATACATTTTCAAACAAATAGATTAATTTTTAAATAAAAAATATTAATTTTCAGCCAAAAATAGAATTGTTGAATTTACCGTTAAAAAATCTGATTTTAAGAAAAAAAAACGGATTTTCAGCAAAATAGGTAAATTTTCTAATGGAATAGTTGAATTTTTAGTTAAAAAAATTATGTTCAACAGTTACATTTTCAAAAAGAGATGAATTATCAATTAAAATGATGAATCTTCAAACAAAAAAATAATAATTTTCAACTTAACTTTCTTTTTTTAAATTAGGAAGAGAGAACTTTTAAATTGTGACGTATTCTGACTTGGAACAGGGGTTTTTTAAAATCCTTTCTTCTAAATCCGAATTATAATTACATTAAAAACATTCCCGTTTCATGTCCAAAATTCCCTGTTCCAAGTGAAATTATATTTCTTTAGGGAAACTCCCTGTCATAGAATAAAAACGATAATTATTATTTTCTAAATTTCCCGGTGAATAAAATTCCCGAACTTTCCTGTTTTCCCGGTCAAGTCGCCACCCTGATGGAAATAAACAAAAAATAAATAAAAATAATTGAAATTCTTACTGTTTTTTGCAAGAAGATATAGGAAACTAATGAGAAGAAGAGTATGGCATCTCCGATAATAAAATATAGCAGAGCTGAAACTACAGGACTAGCACCCAACCATAAACAGAAAATATCAGCTAATGCAGCAAAAATTCCTCCTAGGGCCTGACCTCCGGACATTGCTGTTATATATCTGGGTGGAAAACGGCCAGAAATTCCCAAAAGACCTCCTCCAAATATGGCACTTATCACTGAAAATGAATTTTAACTTTGTAATTTTCATTACATTTTTGTACATTACATTTTTTTTATAAACTGAACACTTCTTAAATTAGAAGTTAAATTATTTGTATTTTAAATAGTTTGAAAATCCTTAAATTTCAGAACTTCTAAACAGCTTTTAAAATGATTCGAATTTTTCCTAAAATTTTTGTAAAAAAATCTTGCAAAATTAAAAAAATTTCCTTAAAATCTTCCAGATTCATTTTTCACAATTTTGGAAATCTTTTTAAATCTTTTTAAATATTCTCTCAAAATAAAAAATCATTTTCAAGAATAAAATTCCCGGTTTTTCCCGGTTCGCAAACATTTAAAAATTCGAACTCTAAAGCTTAAAATTTTTCCATTTGAAGTAATAAAAACTGAGCTGCAAATCATTTTAAGCCATTTTAAACTATAAATATTAAAAACTGAACGATTACATTTTTTTTTATAAACTGAACACTTCTTAAATTAGAAGTTAAATTATTTGTATTTTAAATAGTTTAAAAATCCTTAAAAAGCTTCAAAATTTTATTTCAAAATCTTGATAAATCAACCTGCTGTTTTACATTTTTTCAAATTTTTGACATTTTTTCAGAACTTCCAAACATCTTTTAAAATGATTCGAATTTTTCCGAAAATTTTTCTTACAATTTTGTAAACAAAATCTTGCAAAATTAAAAAAATTTCTTTAAAATCTTCCAGATTCATTTTTCACAATTTTGGAAATCTTTTTAAATATTCATTCAAAATTAATTTGTCAAAATAAAAAATCATTTTCAAGAACAAAATTCCCGGTTGCAAACATTTTTCACGGTCAATGAAATTAAAAAATTAGAACTCTAAAGCTAAAAAATTTTCCATTTGAAGTAATAAAAACTGAGCTGCAAATTATTTTAAGCAATTTTAAGCTAGAAACATTAAAAATTGAACGACTACATTTATTTTATGAACTGAACACTTCTTAAATTAGAAGTTAAATTATTTTAAATAGTTGGAAAATCCTTAAAAAGCTTTAAAATCTTGAAAAATCAACCTGTTGTTTTACACTTTTTCAAATCTTTGACATTTTTTCAGAACTTCTAAACATCTTTTAAAATGATTCCAATTTTTCCGAAAATTTTGTAAAAAATATTGCAAAATAAAAAAATTTCCTTAAAATCTTCAAGATTCATTTTTCACAATTTTGGAAATCTTTTTAAATATTCTCTCAAAATTAATTTTTCAAAATAAAAAATCATTTTCGAGAATAAAATTCCCGGTTTTTTCCGGTTCGCAAACATTTTTCACGGTCAATGAAATTTAAAAATTCAAACTCTAAAGCTAAAAATTGTTCCATCCGAAGTAATAAAAACTGAGCTGCAAATCATTTTAAGAAATTTTAAGCTAGAAACATTAAAAATTGAACGATTACATTTTTTTTATAAACTGAACACTTCTTAAATTAGAAGTTAAATTATTTGTATTTTAAATAGTTTAAAAATCCTTACAAAGCTTCAAAATTTTACTTCTCAAATCTTGAAAAATCAACATCTTTTAAAATTATTCGAATTTTTCTGAAAATTTGTCCTACAATTTTGTAAAAAATCTTGCAAAATAAAAAAAATTTCCTTAAAATCTTCCAGATTCATTTTTCACAATTTTGGAAATCTTTTTAAATATTCTCTCAAAATTAATTTTTCAAAATAAAAAATCATTTTTAATTTTTCCTATGAACCTTAAGAAAATATTGTTTATTCTTTTGAAGCCTTTCACAATTCTTAAATAGCTTCTAAATTTTTTGTTCCAAATCTGCAAAAATCTATATATTTCTTTTAAATTAAACCGTGGGCTATTTGCATCGAAATTTCAGTACGAATAGCCGTATTTTGTCGGTATACACAGACACTTTGTTTAATGATTTTAAATCATTTCAAATTTTTAATTAATTTTGAATCTTTTCAAAACTTCTAAATAGGTGTTCAATATTTATTTATACAACATCAAAATTCAATCAATTTACTTACAAATTAAAATGTTTTAAACAGAACAATTAAAATTGTATTGTTTAAAATTTAGTTTTGAATATTTGATTAATAATTACTGATTTTAAATGAACAGTCAAATATTTCTAAATATTAAGCAATTGTTCTTTTTCTTAATTAAATTTTTTTTAAATTTTAGACTGAAACAATAGTTGAAATGTAGTAAAAGCCTTTAATTGTGAATATATTATTTTGAAGTTATTTTAAAATTAAAAATAGTTTATAAAAATAGTTTCATTTTTAACTTTAAAATCTGGAAAATCTTAAATTTCCAACTGATTCCGAATCGTCTTATAAAATCAATTATTCACTTTTTAATCCTTAAAGTACAGTTCAATTTTAAAAATCATTATAATTTATATTCACAGTTGATCAAATAAAAATGTTTTTTATCCAAAATTGTCTACTTCAAACGATTCTAATTTTTAATTTTTTAAGTCTTTAAAACTGCATTTTAAAATTCTTTACATGAAAAATGTACGCTTAAAAATTAAATCTAAAATGGTAAATTTTTAAAGTGAAAGATTTTCGAATTACGCAATGTAAACTGAATGATATAATGGAAAAATATAACAATTTAAGTAATTATTTAAAAAAATGTTGAAATCAAACTTGGACAGATTTTTTTTCTAAAAATTTGTAAAATTCCCGGTCAAAAAATAAATTCACTGTCTTTTCCCGGTTTTTCCCGGTTTAACGGCCACTCTGAATTTCATAATTTTTATTATCTTCGGAAGATGGGAAAAATAAATTGAGATTTTGATATACTCACTGTTCATCAAGGCCACACTAGAGAGCGTTATGATTAAAAACAGTTTCTGCCCTGTAAAAAAAATATTAGATTAAAAACATTTTTTTATATTATTTAAAAACATATTTGTATGAGAGATTTGCCATTTTGATTCTTCCCAATTTCTACTTATTTTAAATGGCAACTTGAAAATATTATTAAAAATTGGGATTAATGAAAATTCAAAACAATAAAAATTATGGTAAATAGCAATGTAACTTTTATAATTTAAGAAATTAAATTCAAAATAAATACAAACATTCAAACTTAACTACGAAATTCTTGGAAATAAAAAAAAACAAGAATCCAACGATCAAATTTGGAAACACACTCTTCAATGTCTCCAATGAAATTCAAAAAATTAAAATAAGTAAAAAAAGAGGAAAGTTGAAAAGATTGGCTCCTTTTTTTCTTCTTTTTTAATTTTGGTTTTTTTAAATTTTGAATCGATACATTTAAGAGTGTGTTATCCACATTTAATCGTTGGATTCTTGTTTTTTTTTAATTTCCAAGAATTTCCCAAATTTGGACAACGCACTCTTAAATGTCTGAAATAAAATTCAAAAAATAACAATAAAAAAGAGGAAAGTTGAAAAGACGGTTGAGAGAAGGTTGCATTTTTTCTTCTTTTTTAATGAAATTAAAAAAAAAAACGAAAATAAAAAAAGACGAAAGTTGAGAGAAGGTTGCCTTCTTTTTATTTATTTTTTTTTTCAATTTTTTTTCTTCAAATTTGAATGGAGACGCTTAGAGTGTCTTGTGCAAACATGATCGTTGGATTCTTGTTTTTTTTTAATTGCCAAGAATTTCCAAAATTTGGACAACACACTCTTAAATGTCTCTAATCAAAATAAAAAATAAAATAAATGAAAAACAAAGAGGAAAGTTTAAAAGAAGTTTAAAATAAGGCTGCCTTCTTTTTTTTTTAATTTGAGCGGAGACATTTAAGAGTTTATTGTCCAAATTTGATCATTAGAATCTGTTTTTTTATTTAATTTTCAAGAATTTCACAAAATTGGGCAAGACACTCTTAAATTTCGCTAATCAAATTTAAAAAAAAAAATAAAATAAAAAAAAGGAAAGTTTAAAATAAGGCTGAAAGAAGGTTGTTTCCTTTTTCTTTCCTCTTTTTTTGCATTAAATGCAGACATAATTATGTGTGTTGTTCAAATTTGACTGTTGGATTCTTTTTCTTTTTTAATTTTCAAGAAGTTTAAAAATTTGGACAATACACTCTTAAATGTATTATTTTTGTATGCTATTTTTTTTAAATTTAAATGGTGACATTTAAGAGTATATTGTCCAAATTTGATCGTTTTTTTTTAATTTCAAGAATTTACCAAATTTGAACAAGACACTCTTAAATATCTCTAATCAAACTTAAAAAGTAAAAATGAAAAAAGAGAAAAGTTTAAAAGAATGTTGAAAGTAGGTTTCCTTCTTTTTTCCCCTCTTTTTTATTACTAATTTATTTTTTTATTTCAATTGAGACATAAATAGAAATGTGTTGTTCAAATTTGATCTTTGGATTCTTGCTTTTTGTAATTTCCAAGAATTTCAAAAATTTGCCCGACACAACAATTTTTGCAAACAAATTAAAAAAATTGTTTAAATAAAAGAAGGTTGAAAGAATGCTGCCTTCTTTTATATTCCTCCTTTTTTATTTTGGTTTGTTTTAATTTGAATGGAGATATTTAAGAGTATGTTATCCCAATTTTATCGTTGGATTCTTTTTTTTTAGTTCCAAAAAATTTCCCAAATTTGTACAACAAACTCTTGAATGTCTTCAATTAAATTAAGAAAACTAAAATAAAAAAAAGGAAAGTTGAACAGAAGGTTGCCTTCTTTTTCTTTACTCTTTTTTTATTTTTTTTTTTAATTTAAATGGAAACATTTAAGAGTTTACTGTCCAAATTTTATCGTCGGAATCTTGTTTCGCTTTGGATTTTCAAGAATTTCCAAAATTTGGACAAAAAATTCTGAACTGCCTCTCATCAAATTGAAAATAAAATAAAAAAAGAGGAAAGTTAAAAAGAAGGTTGCCTTCTTTTTCTTTCCTCTTAGTTTTTTGTTTTGGGTCTTTTAATTTAAATGGAGACATTTGAGAGTATGTTATCCAAATTTTATCGTTGAAATCTTGTTTTTTTTTAAATTTCCAAGATTTGGACTTTTATATATATATATATATTTATATATTTTATATGTTTCTAATCAAATTAAAAAAACTTAAATAAAAGAAGGGATGAAAGAATGCTGCCTTCTTCTTCTTTCCTCATTTGTTTATTTCGTTTTTTTCAGTTGAATTGAGACATTTAAGAGTATTTTATCCCAATTTTATCGTTGGATTCTTTTTTTTTTAATTCGCAAGAATTTTCCAAATTTGGAGAACATACTCTTAAATGTCTTCAATTAAATTGAGAAAACGAAAATAAAAGAGGAAATTTAAAAAAAAGGTTGAAAGAAGGTTGCCTTCTTTTTGTTTCCTCTTTTATTATTATTATTATTATTATTATTATTTTATTTAAATGGAGACATTCAACAGTGTATTTTGTAAATTTTATGGTCGGAATCTTTTTTTTCTAATTTTCAAGATTTTCCAAAAATTTGGACAAGACAATCTTAAATGTCTCTATTCAAATTTAAAAAAAAATAATAATAAAAAAGAGGAAATTTAAAAAAAATGTTGAAAGAAGGTTGCCTTCTTTTTGTTTCCTCTTTTATTATTATTTTTTTTTATTTAAATGGAGAAATTCAACAGTGTATTTTGTAAATTTTATGGTTCGAATCTTTTTTTTCTAATTTTCAAGAATTTCCAAAAACTTGGACAAGACAATCTTAAATGTCTCTAATCAAATAAAAAAAATATAAAAAGAGGAAAGTTTAAAAGAAGGTTGTCTTCCCTTTCTTTCCTCTATATTTATTTATTTTTAATTTTAAGTGGAGACATTTAAAAGTGTCTTTTACAAATTTTTCAAATGTCTCTAATCAATTAAAAAAAATTAAATAAAATAAAAGAGGAAAGCTTAAAAGAAGGTTGAATGAAGGCTGTCTTCTTCTTTTTTTAATGCAGACATTTAGGAGTGTGTTTTCTATTGGTCGTTGGATTATTGTTTTTTTTTTTTATTTACAAGAAATTCAAAATTTTTGATAAAACACTTTTAAATGTCTCAAATTAAAAATTAGAAAACCAAAATAAAAAAGAGGAAAGTTAAAAAGAAGGTTTAAAGAAGGTTGCTTCTTTTTCTTTCCTCTTTATTTATTTTTGTTTTAAATTTAAATGGAAACATTGAACAGTGCATTTTGTAAATTTTATCATTGGAATCTTGTTTTATTTTTTTTAATTTTAAAGAATTTTCAAAACTTCGACAAGGCACTCTTGAATCCCTCTAATCAATTAAATTTTTTTTTTAAAGATGATAATAATTTAAAAGAAGGTTGAAAAAGGCTGCCTTCTCATTATTTTTAT
>CAKNYM010046870.1:0-63470 GCA_932195095.1 Andricus curvator | reverse complement strand
TTGGTCACGAGGGTGGGTATGTATGACTTAGGGGTAGTTTTTTGGGATACGTATTGTATGTCATCGGAGAGCCAAAAAAGAGCAAAAAATTCCCGCCAACTGCGTTTTATGAATATTATTGTTTTTGATGCGTTTTATACGTATATTTGAGTTGCGCTACGCAAATTTACTTGGAGGGGTAGTTTTTGGGAGAAATTATAAAAGGGGTGAATTTTAAAGTTTTAAATAATAAATGATTTAGAGTTCTGAATCATCTTTACTTTGTTCAAGCTTGTTTTTACACTTTCAGAACATTTTTGGTCACGAGGGGTAGGTATGTATGACTTAGGGGTAGTTTTTAGGAACACGTATTATACGTTTTCTTAGAGCAAAAAAAAAAGCAAAAAAATCTACCCTAATCGTTTATTTCATTATAATAATTTTTAGTCAGTTTTCATAGGTGGCGGCGCTGAGGGGATGTCATGCTAGCGCCGCCACCCTTATTTCGGAAGTTTGAAGAGCAAAAAAAATTTTTTTTTAGCATAAAATTTGCAAAAAAAAAGCAAAAAATATGGCGTATGCCACTTTTCATTTTTCCTTGGTGGCGGCGCTGAGTGGACGGACCTAAACACACGCATCCTTTCGTCTGCTACGATCGTGGTTTCTCGATACTGCGCAGGCGCGACGATCGATCGGGATCAAGTACACATTGGTGCTTGACCCCTCCAGCTCTTCTTTTTTTAGTGGGAATTTTGGAAAATGATGCCCAAAAAAATTCTTTGATTCGCATGTGTATTAGGATTTATCTGATTTTTTGAGCTAATAAACCCGATTTCGAAAATTTGCCGCTTGACTCCCTCTGCATTTCTACCCTTCAACTGATTAAAGAATTTTTACGGAACATCCATAAATTAAATCTAAGTCGCACAAAACCCATTAGTTATGTCGAAATAAAAAATAATACTTTGCTGTTTATCATAAATAATTAAAGTATTTTTACGGAATATCCATAAATTAAATCTAAATCGCACAAAACCCATTAGTTATCTCGAAATAAAAAATAATACTTTGCTGTTTATCATAACTAATTAAATTATTTTTACGGAATATCCATAAATTAAATCTAAATCGCACAAAGCCCATAGTAATCTCGAAATAAAAAATACTACTTTGTTGTTTATCACAACTAATTAAAGAATTTTTACGGAATATATTCTTGAAAGTTTAGTATACGAGTACTAGTCTGATCCCGTCGCTGATCCTTCATCTTCATCTTCCTGTGGATGATACTCCCAATCTTTTGCATTGTTGAATATTTCTTCTAGAGAATTGCAAACCATATCTTCCGTAGAAGACCTGTTATTTAAATCGGGACGTCGATGTGTTTGCATAATAGAGTCTGAAAAAAATAAATGAAAATTAATATACTGGAAACAAAATACTTGTTATAAAAAGTTACCAGAGTACATTGCTATGATTGCCATTATGAGAAAACACGCTATATTTCTGTGTTTGCTCATATGGATATAAGTAGACAATATTTTACAATACTCAGTAACTCTCACCTGAAACATATTCATAGAAAGTACTTTCTTTCATGACTTTTTTACAAACAACCTTCCTCTTGGCTGTGTATTTTGCCATGAACCTGCGGCTGAGATACTTTTGGAAGACATTGGTCAAAGTCTTTGACACTTTTTTTAATTTCTCAAACGAGTCCGAACCCTGTATCATGTAAAGAATTAAAAGTGGTAACTTATAATACTTACAAATTCTGTTCGAAAACCATAATCAGTTTTGAATTTCTCGTCAAACTCCATAAACTGCTATTACCCTGAAATGGTACATTTAGTTTGTGTTTCTCAGAAAACAGTTTGTCTTTTGATGTGTAAGTTTTTCCTAGATGGTGTAGAATTATTCTCTGATTGGCAAGTATTTCTTGATTGTTAATAGAAAGTTCTTTTAGTGCCGATAAGACAAGAAGAAGATCTAAAAATTAAAATTTATACTTTAAAATCCAAATTGATTAATTCAAATCAAAATTTAAGAATTTTAAATTAGATTAAAATCAAATTCAAAATCCCATTTTACGTCCAACAATCAAGTTAATGTATAGAATTCCTGAAAATAATATTATTAATAATATTATATTAGGGATATGGAGGATTTACTTTCCAATCGTGATAACTTTGAATTATTGAATGAAGATCCGTTGAAACAATTAAGAAGAGACACTTTCAAAATTCTATACAATTGGAGAAAGAAAGGACTTTTGGGAAAGGATATAAGATGGACTGATATGAATACCAAAGACACAGTTCTTGCAAGATGTTATGGTTTGAGAAAGATTCATAAAGATGGCTATACTTTGAGATTGGTTATTTCAACTATTAACAATCCCAATAAATTTTTAGAACAAAACTTTAATTTGATACTTAAAGACTCAGTTACAACTTCCAAATACAATATTAAAAATAGCTGGGAATTCCAAAAAATTCTTATTCAAAAAACTGTTCCTGATGACCATGTAATGATTTCTTGGGATGTTGTTGCAATGTTTCCAAGTATGCCCCTTGAATTGGTTAAACAGGCAATTTTAAATAGATGGGATAATATAAAAACACGTATGTTGATAACACCTTATTGTGTGTTCCTCTAGCAAAGTTACAGGCAGTTTTTGATGCTTTTAATAGTTTTCATTCAAAACTTCAGTTCACCCATGAAATAGAGAACAATAATAGAATCAGTTTTTTGGACGTAGAAGTAATTAAGGGTCAGGATGGTAATATTATTACCAATTGGTATAGGAAAGGTACATATTCAGGTAGAATTTCAAATTTCTTTTCGGCTCATCCTTTTCAAAACAAAATTGCAGTAATCAAAAACTCAGTTGACAGAGCTCTAGGTTTGTCCCACATTTTATTTCACAAAGAGAATTTAAATATTGTTAGGGATATCTTTTTTCTTAATCATTACCCGAAAAAGTTGATTGAGCAACATATCACAATTAGAATCCAACAAATCAAAAACAAGCAAAGTAACATTTTATCTACAGATAATCAGAAAGAATTGAGAGAATATATTTCTTTCAATACTTTTGTTCTTCCTTTTTTTGGTCAAATTTCAAAAACTATTGAATTTATGTTAACAAAATTTAATATTCATACTATTTTCCGTATACCATTTAAAATAGATTCAATAATAACTTTTCGTAAAGATCCTTTAGATAAATTTGAAAAAGGTGGTGTTGTTTACAAGATCACTTGCAAGATCTGTAAGATGACTTATGTGGGACAGACTGGTAGACTTCTTAATACTAGGGTGGAGGAACACAAAAGTGATGTTCGTTTAGGACGTTATTATAAGAGTGTTCTTGCTAGACATATGAGAGGGTTTGTTGATGTTGACCATGAGTTTGACTGGGATAATGTTGAAATTTTACACAGTGAAAGTAATGAGAGAAAGAGAGAATTCATGGAAATGCTTTATATTAAAAAACAAACTAAGTTGTCTATTAATTTAAAAACTGATTTGGATAAATTAAACAAAAGTTCTTCTAGTATGATTAATTACATTTAGCAATAAGTTTTCATAGGTCTTGACTTTCTCTCATTTCTTTTTTGTTTATAACCTGCTCTAATTTTTCTCGCCTCGATAAGGGTGCTGTGTGAGCACCGAAACGTTGGTAAATATTGTGCATGCTTTCATATTGTGATTTGATAATAATAAAAATAAAAAATACGAAAGAAATAAAAAAGAGAAGGAAGGGGATTTGGTTGCTTGCTTTCTCATTTTTCTTTCCTCTTTTTTATTTTTGTGCAAAGAAACAAATTTTTTTGTTTTTAGGAATTGCAATAGGAGCATTTTGTGGTGTTTGTCCAAATTTGATCGTTGAATTCTTGTTTTATTTTCAGGAATTCTGTAGATTAATTAAAATCAGTCAAAATTTAATATAGAGGAATAATAATTTAATGACATGAAAATGATTAAATAATGACAAATTGCTTAATTACCAACGTTCATGGCACTCCTCTACCCTTCTTCTTCTTCTTCTGCATAATCGAATATGTTGGCTTACCACCGTCTCGGTTATCCTTGTCAAAAAAGTCTTGATCGTCGATTATTTTAGTTTCGTTGTTACTCCACTGTTTAGTGATCCTCGTGTCACTATTTTTGGAAGCACTTTTCTCTGAATCCAAAACATTGATGGATCGTATATCAATCTGAAGTTCAATTTGATGAATGGCTTATCCGGGCCTCATTTGTGCCTGATCAGGGCCGTTGTACACATTTTTAAATCAGGCAACCTTATCAGGGCCTAGTACAAGCCTTTTTATAAAGAAGGCTAAAAAAGGCATTTTCCGCACGGAGTACTCTCCTATAAAGGATTCGTCTCTCCAATAGTTAAACATTAAAAAACCTGCCCCTTCTACAATTAATAGAAAATCGACGGCTTTATATTTTTGGATATTTCGTTGTTTTGACTGAATTAGCAAATAACTAAAAATAGGAAAACTTGTGCTTCGAAAGTTGCTGATTCCTCAATAACAAAACACATTGTTACAACTGCTTATCATTTCTCATAATTTATCATCCTTTTTTTTAACTTTTTAACACAGGAAAATTAAAATCAGATGAGTGCTCCTTTTCTTATTTCTAAACCTTTTTATGCTATATCACACATGTAATCACTTTTTATGCACATATTATTACTTATCAGGAATTTTACTATTTTTTTAAAATCTATATAATTATATATTTCGGTGTAGTTTTCCGGATAAAATAGTTTAAAAATTTATCAAACATTTTATTTACCATTTTATCACAGGAACATTAAAAATATATACCACTTCTATTAATTCTACGTCTGTTTATGCTGTTTTACAAATATAATCACATTGTATTCGGAATCGTCAATATTAGGTAAATCGAGTTGAAACTCAACATTTCTCTTTAAAATTAGCTATAGAATATAAATGAATAATTATTTTTCAAATATCACTCCCATAAGTCTGTTTTATGGAGTTCCAAACAAATCCCATACGTGAAACATCGGGTATTTCGAGTTTTTCAAGCTAATTATGATTCTTTTGCTGCTTTTTTAAATCCAAATTGTTTCTAATACAGATATTACTATTTTATACTGATAATTAGATGTTGACATAAATTGTTTGAAGAAATGATCATTGTTTTTAGCAATGAGCTTAGCGAGGCTAAATTCAATTAAATTTGAAAGAAATAATTGTTTAAACAATTTATTATTTACAATAATATTCTCTTAGAATAATGCTAGAAAATTGCAGTTTTTCTAAAAATTTTCACTTTTTGTCCACTTTTCAATTAGAATGAGCTAATAATCAATTCAAGTTAACAAACATGGTTTAAATTTTTCATTTTATTTTTATTTATATTCTCTTTGAATAATGATAGAAAGGTGCGGTTTTTCCGACAATAGTCAACTTTTAGTCTACCTTTCACTTTGAGGGAGGTTAAAATTAATAAGGTTCAACAAAAATAATTTCTTAAACAAATTATTATCGTTTATAACTATCTTCTTCTATAGTAATGCTAGATAGTTGTGCTTTTTTCTGAAATATTCCACTTTTTGTCAACGTTTCACTTTGTGAACTAATAATTAATGCAAGTTAAAAAACATGATTGATTAAAAAATGTATTGTTTCCAGCTATTTTCTCTCAGAAAATTGCTAAAAAGCTACTGTTTTTTTCTAAATTTTTTAACTTTGCTTTGGTTTTTTAGTTATGAACAAATATTAAATAAACGAAGAAGATTATAATTTTTCAAACAGTCTTGCTTTTAGTGCATATATTTTTCTGAAATAAGAGAGTTATTTGAAATATTCTTTACATTTTCTATATGGGTCATATTATAAATTTAAGTTTTCCTTAAACTAGTAACTGACCATTGAAAAATCACTCTATGAGTAGATAGTTATTAGCCATTAAAAATTGTTAAAACAATTTGTTTTTGTTAGCTGGCAATAACGGTTATCTCACCAGGTAAAAAGTAGACAAAAAGGTAAAAATTTCAGAAAAACTCGCAACTATCTACCATTAATGTAGGAAAACATAGTTAAAAACAATAATACTTTGTTTGGACAATTATTTTTGTTGAATGGCATTAATAATTACCTCACTCTATGTTAAAAGTTGACAAAAAGTGGAAAATTTCAGAAAAAGCCGCAACCATCTAGTACAACTGTATTTACAGATTAATAAACATAAACAATTGTACTCGAACAATCCAGAAATTTCCGACCCTTGGATTATTAATTGTACAAATACTAAAATTCCTGACCAAGCTAACGATATTCTTAGGTTAGGTGATAAATTTTGCTCCACTTTTTTAAACTCAAAAAATCAACACATCTTTGAAATTGTGAAAAATGTAGAAACTAGCATTGATAAAATTACAGATAAATTACAAGCAGAATTAAGAAATAAAATTCTCTCTCTATCTTATCAATATTTAAAAAAACTGAATATAATTTCTGATTCAGATAGAATTATATCTAAAAATATTGCTGAAACTAAAACTTTTCTCAAAGAACATAAAGATCTTTTTATAACACGTGCTATAACAACATGGAATTGATGTTAAATGATAACACAACTTATGAAAAAATTGACTTTACCCCCTTAAAATCTATACAAAATAAAACTTGTAATAATATTAACAAATCTAGACTAAAAGGTTTTTCTAGGTTCTAACATAGAGAGACAAGATCTCATTACAGAAAATACTAATCTGGCTAGAATTTATGGACTTCCTAAAATTCATAAAAATGATTTTCCTTTGAGACCTGTTGTTAGCACTATTAATTCTCCTACATATATTATGGCTAAGGTTTTTAATAATATTTTAAACTCTGCTCTTCCTAAACCTAAATCTTTTATTAAAAATGCTATTGATCTGAAAGAAAAACTGGATCAAATCCTTATTCCTTCTACTCACATGATGATTTCTCTTGATGTAACTTCTCCTTTTACTAACATTCCTGCAGATTTGGTTCTTAATAGCATTGAAAAAAGATGGTCTTATATTAAGAAAGTTACCTTTAAATAAATTAAAAGAAGGAACAAAATTCCTAATGGATAACACCTATTTTCAATTTAATAATATTTATTATAGACAACCTTTTGGTACTCCCATGGGTTCTCCTATTTCAAACAATTTAGCTGATATGGTTATGCAAGATTTAGAATCCGAGATTTTTAATAAACTAGACTTTCAAATACTTTCCTACTTCCGTTATGTAGATGACACATTTTTAATTATTCCTGAAGAAAAAATGGAAGTTACTATAAAAACTTTTAACTCAATTTATAAAAGATTACAATTTACGCATGAAATGGAAAACAATAATACTATTAACTTTCTAAATATTAGCATTATCAAAAATGATAATGGTACCATCTCTACTAATTGGTTTCACAAATCAACATATTCTGGCCGTTTGCTTAATTTTCTATCAAAACATCCATTCCAACAAAAAATAGCTATTATAAAGAACTTAGTTGATTCTGCTATTCTACTTTCTGATACTAACTTTCATAATGATAACTTAAAAATTACAAAACATTTTCTTTTCTTAAATAACTTTCCACTGAATATTATCGATAATCAAATTGATAACAGATTAAAAGAACTTAATAACAAAAACAGAAATAATAACTCTAATAACACTATTAAAGAAGAATTTGATCCTAAAAGTAATATCACTATGCCATACTATGGTACAATTTTTGAAAATATTAAAAGACTTTTAAAAACTTATAAAATTAGCACCACCTTCAGTATTGGGCAAACTAAAAGACCTTTACACATTAGACGTAAAGAACACCAGGATAGTGTTAGATTAAACTACAATAATGTTCTTAACGACCACTTACATAATAATACTAATGACAATATTTCTCACTTTTTTCTTTGGGATGACATTGAAGTTTTACATCAAGAGAATCACCCTATAAAAAGAGCCTTTGCTGAAATGGTTTTTATTAAAAAAGAACTAGACAACTGCCTCAATGAAATCACTGACCTTGACCATCTGAATGGATCTTATAATTCTATTTTAGAATTATTTTTATGAAAATTACATTGAACTTTCATACAATATTGAATAAAATAAAATTAACTTATCTTGCTTGTTTTTACTTCTTTAATAAACGTTTTTAACTCTTCTACTGTTATCTTACTTTCAAATTTTGGCGCCTTTTTTCTTCCTTTTTTTAGTTTACATTTCTTTTAAAAATTTTTCATATTAATACATTAATAGATTATTATAATATTTTTTTAGACTTTTATAATTTGGTTCCCCTGATGATGGAAACAGTGTGTTTCCGAAACGTTGGGTTTTAACAATTTAATAAACTGGTCCGATAGAGTTGATACAACTTTGTTGGTCTTTTTTCTCCTATTTTGGATTCTCGGACGTTAAAGACTCTTATATGAATAAAATTGAATTACATAAACACATGCAGTTACACTTGTTCTTCACTAGGTGTAAGAATTCAAACAAAATTTGTTTAGTATTCTGAAAGCCCCCCAAAAAAAAAAAATAATTAAGAAAAAAAAAAAAATTTATAACATACTTATTCAATATCAGTTTTTTTACACGAGCTCATCAAGGTGGTGCAGAAAAACGGTACAGTTGAAACACCTTGTGAAGAACTGGTGAATCAGTAGAGTATGCTATTATATCTAACTCAATTGGGATAATGAATAAATGAGTATGTTTATTTTTTATGTTTGAAGCCATCCCAGCTTCAGCAGTGAACAGAGAGAAAAGTATCATTGCGCCGGTGAGTTTTACTTCACTCAAGAAAATGTTCGTACTTTTTTGAACTAAGCCAACATTTGTTTGATCCTATATTAAGGATAGAATTTGATTGATTCAAATAAAACTTCTTTAAGTTAAACAACGGTTTCTTTGAACCAAACAAATATTTGATTAGCTCAATCAAATATTTAATTGATCCTATATTAAAAAGAATTTGTTTGAGAAGAATGATTTTTTCATTTGATAAACAGTATTTCTTGTGAAAAGAAAAAGGTTTGTGGGACGGAAAAAATATTTGATGAGCGCATTCAGTGCTACATTTCCTTAACTCAAGTAATTTTTTTCCTCAGTGATATATTTAATACAAGATGTCTTTATTCTTCACGTTTAGATTCCTCCGCCCGGCCAAGGAGTATCGTCACTTACGGTAAGCTGCACCCGACAATCTTAATTTAAATTGAAATCTTAAATTAATTATGCGGAAAAATTAATGTTCGAAATGGCTGAAATTATGAAAAATAACGGAGTAAAATGTCGAAACAAAGAAAGTTCATTTGGATACCTAAAGATTGTAAGTCAAGAATTGACAGAACTGCTCGAGCGCGCTTCATGTTACAAAATCAAAAGTCACTTGTGGTTTCCCTAAATTTAAATTATTTTTCCAATTATCAAACTATATTAACTTTGATAAATAGTACTTCTTCCAATTCAAATTATATTTTTTGCAGGATACATATCAATTAGCTGAGTGTAAAGCTAAATGCGGCGTAAGTAAGCATAATTTTACAGGGTCTTTACTATGTTGGAAAATGATTGTTCCTTCGATATATAAAATCTGACTGCAGATTGTCGCAGTTTTGCCATTTACAACGAGAGCCTGTTAGCCACTCGAGTCTCGATAACACTGTATGACTAAAAAATTGTCGAAGGTAGCAAAAACAGGTTTTTCGTTTATTGCAATAATGGTATTTTCCAATAATGGTATGTTCATTTTTTCACTTGAACAAAAAAATTAAAACCGGCCAAACACGCCTTTTTTCAAACACGTAATTATTTTTTAAATATTGCCGTGCAAGACAAGGAAGCCGTAGGAACATTTTGGATCCCCCCTTCGACTCCTATTATCTTCCGATATATTTAAATAAACAACAATTGGGAATCAGGTGCAAATCCCGAATTTAGTGACGGCTTTCTAGTTCTGCATGGCAATTTTCAAACTGTGCAAAAACATGCACAAAAAAGAAAATAAACAAAAGTTTAGCAAAATTTTTGTTTTCGTTCCAAAAATTTTGAAAAAACTTCCAACTTAAAATTTCAATCAAAAAGGCTCGATGGGCTATCAAGCGATTTAAAAACAACAAATTTGTGATGTTTTACACGGAAAAAATTTATCCGTGAAGAAGTCACGAACTTGTAGCTATGTCTCGGATACGAGATAAAAAAATGAAACATTAAATCCTTATTTCTATGAGAAATATATGCATAAATTTCGAAGTTTCTTACGAACAGTTCGAATTTCCTACGAACAGTTCCTGAAAATTTCAGACTGAAATAAAAAGAGGAAAAATTTTATTTGTGCGATTTAATTTTATTTTAATTTATAAATTCGCAACTCAGAAGATTCGAACCTCAAACACTGCTGACTCACCAGTTTCTAAACATAAACCAGGAGTGCGTAAACACGCGCAGCCATCGAGGCCAAACAAAATAGGTATTATAAAACTTCTAGCCACTCATTCGACGAGCTCGAGGCACACATACGAGCGCACACACGCACCGCGCGTGTGTGCGTGGCCCACGTACAGGGCGACTTAGTTTGGAGTTCCCAGATTTGTCGGGCAAGCTCGTGAGTGCTCTGAGAATCTTTTCCCAATCACTCGTAATATTTTTGTAATTATTCACGTAAAAAAAAGTGATGAACCGTTTTAGAATTTTCACATCGAGTTCCTCAATCTTTCTCAAAGTTCGCAGGTTATTTACGAAAATACATAAATATCCGATGAATTTTTTCATATCCGAGACCTAGCTACTAGTTCGTGACTTTTTTACGGATAAATTTTTTCCGTGTAGTAGTCTGAAATAATAGAATATATTCTGTAATAATAGAATTTTCTAGTACAAAATCACATTTTTCGCTCCTCCGTAATCCGCAGTCAGATTTCAGGTATCAAATTTGACAATAAATTACCTTTTTTTTATAGACCCTTTATATTGTGACCGCAATTTGTACATTGTTAAGTGGTCACTATAAGACGTACGATAAAGAATCATTCAGGTGCTACAGGCAAAGATGTCCTCGCTGTGAGTAGTGTTAAAAAAGTTTCTTATCTTCTGATGATTATTTCATAAAACATCTTAAAATACCTATTTCACTAAGTTTTTATTTTAAACGCCTAAAATAAAAAAATTTATCAACCTCGAATGATTTAGCAGTATAATTATTTAACTTTAAAAGATTTCATTCGAAATATTTCAATTTCGAAAATTTATTTAGATTCTGTAAATATGTATAACATCCCAGTGGGGAATTGCCAAGACGAGTTTTCAACCGAATTTGATGCTTCACTGTTAGAAATGCCCAGCATCAAATTTTTAGGAAGACTGTGGCTAGCGAGTTTTTAATTTGTTTCTCAGTGCAGTAATATAAGTAACACAAAAAGTGGAAAAACTGGAAATTTTAGTTTGATGAACTTTATATTTATCTAATACAAATATTTATTATAAAAATACAATAACTTAAAAAGTTCCAAAATGGCTACTGCTGAAAAGTTGCTACGTTTTATTACAAATAAGTCTCTGATGACTTTTTAAAATCAAAAACAGTGCTACGGGGTCGTAATGTGGTCAAAAATGTTTAATTTTGAGTATTAACAAAATTTTCATATGAGTACACAAATTATGGTAGTATCTTATGTACCATATTTTGTATCAAATGCTACTAAAAATTAAAATTTAAGAAATGTAACTTTTGTTTAAGTAATCATTTGTTGAGAATGAACTGGAGAAGTAAGCTATAATTTCCTTAGATCCCAAAAAAAGTTTTCTTAGACTTTACATTTATTATAAAAAGGCACAAAACACGAAAATCACCAATTTAAAAAGTATTTAATAAAAAATACTGTATATAAATAAAATTAGCATAATTTCCACACCCATAGGGGAAAATTTCTTCAATTTTTCAAGTTATTAGAGATTTTTATTTGTAATGAAACGTAGAAACTTGTCAGCAATAGCCATTCGTGATATTCCAAAAAATTGTATTTTCGGCTTATCCCAGTCTACTTTCTATTCTAGTGCTTAACATGACTGACTTGGGCAGAGTTCGATTTTTCGGTGTCCGCGATTTTCAATTCTTAGAAAAAACTTCCTTATGCAACATTGCAATACATATTGTCATATACTGTAACATTACCTTACGTCTCGGAAATAAACTTCAGAAAAATTTATTCTAAAGTCCTAATATAAATATTGAGCAACGTATTAATAGTTTACAGAGAGGCAAAACATGTATTTGATGGAAGTTGTGACACTCCAGAAGGAAAAGAAAAGGTACGGCTACATATACTAGAAAATCATAGCCTTGATCGCTGGTTTTCATAATGAGACCGTAATACAACAAATTTACCAGCAATTACTGGTATTTGCGGTAAAAACGGTAATTCTTCAATTCCTCACACAGGAAACATTTTTAGGAGCAAAATATTATATCAATATGATAAACCAGGTCACCAGCTTCATTAATTTGAAGACATGCGGAAGTAAACTTATAACTTTTAAACAAAATAATTAATTCCCGTCAATGAGAATTGATATATTGATTTCTGTCTCATTTCTCAAGAATTTTTGAAGTTTCCACGTTGGCAGCTTGAAACTCCCGGCGGAAATCTCAAAGTTTCAACATAATCTAGACTTTTGTCATCTGCTTCTCAACAGCTTATAATATTGGGCTCAAAAAACATTTTTGCTGGAAAAAATCAAAGAATTGCCGCGTTTTTCCAAGTTTCCTGGTAATTGCTGGTAAATGCCGACAACGCAAGGTCATGATCTGCGGTCAGGCCGAGCACACATCAGAAGACAAAATTTTCGTCCTTCATGAAGTATATGCCAGGTGGCCAAGAATGATCAGGAAAAAAGTTTGATCCAATATAATACAATAAAATGTGTGTGCTTCCCCGAATTGTAAATTACGTTACTTAACGACAATATAATAATAAATAAGAAATACGTGTATACAAATGCAATCATCATTATAAAACACTTTAATGTACATTACCAATGACATAATTTTTTTTTTACCCGTCAGCGTGAAAAATATACCTACTTTTTCTGTAGTCATTTAAAAAAAAAAGGTGAATCCGCCCTCAGGATTTAACTGCGAGGCAACTTTCCTCTTCCTTGCGAACGGGTAACAACTGTTTTTCTTGCGCTTGTCTACTTACAGACCGTTTTTTTTTGTCATTTTGTATTTCAAATCTCTAACAGGATGCAGCGTTGCGGTTTATTGCTCTAGCCATAAAGTCTTCACCAGAAACCTACAAGCGAATGTGTAGGAAAATTAGCAGCTTTCCCCTTTTTTTCAAACGTCTGTCTTTATTGTGAATCTTTGACCATTTTTGAGCTTTTATTTTCAACCGTTTCTTTGCGTAAGTAATCTGAATTGCTACATGATTCGATAGGTTTTGAAATTTATTTATTGCGATTGTTTGTCGTTTGACGCTAATGTTTTCTCAATTTATAGAAAAAAAATGTTCATAATTTACTATTCCTTCGTGACAGTTGCTTATTTCAGTTATGTTGTCGCCATGGGTGAAGCAATCTGCTGGTATCGACAGGCAGCTTCTAATATTTTTTCCGTAAAAAGTTGACAAAGTCCATCTTGAAATCCATGTACACAAATATCTCCTGAATTGAGTAAATTGTTTCATAATTTCTTATAAAAATTAAACTTGAAAAAGAGCTTGTATTTTTATATGCCCGTGAAAAACCAAACAGCCACTTATTTTAGACCGCTCTAATTTATATATACATATTGTAGGTATTATCAGTAATATAAGCTATAACAGGAGCACCAAATGGTAATTTTTTAATCATATTTTCTTATATTACTTTGAATGCGAAAACCAATTTTGAGTGAGCGTTGTTTTATAGATAAATTTCTGATATAATGTACCTTTAGTTGCTGGTATGATCCTGACTGGATCTCAATTTACCTTACTTTGATTATTGGCTGCCAAGAAGAAAATAAGTTTCCGCACTTCTAGTGTGAAAATTTTACTAAAGTCATTCAGCGAAAATTTGACCAATTCTTCAGTGATTTATCAATTAGTGACATTTGTTTCTGATCGTTTTCAATACAAAATTGAAATGTGAAATATACGAGTCAGAATAACTATAATAAAGTCAATTTAGTAAATTCAGTTAATTGTCGTAATTAATTTTTAAAGTAATCATTCATTTTTATTGCTCTAGCATATCCCCCCCCCCCCCAGGTGGGTTGTGTGTTCAGATAATGAATTATTACACGCTGCAAGATATTACAATTATTTGTCCCGTGCAGGCATTACCCAACTTAGCCCTATCTATCTAAAAAGAGGCGGTGAAAAGGACCTGAACAGTATTTTTATTTTGAATAAAAGACGTTACATTTTAATGGGGCATTATTCGGGCTTTATGATAGGAGCATATTTACATATTTACAAACGTAATCTCTTTCACCCGGCTGAAAAATAATTGTATGGCATCTAGACACTAATGATATATGAATAATTTCGTTTGTGGAATTTTGACGAGGCTTATCTCAAGCCTGGTTTTCACTAGAGATACCTTGTTTCGCCATACGTCTAACCAAACCTAGTAATTTTTCCTAAATTTTTGTATTATATTTTTAGGTTTATTAAAATTAACTCCACCCTCTGACTAATATGAAATTGACCGTACTTTATAAGTTCGGAAATAGCATTCCCAGTAAAAAAACTAATTCGGGAGGATTGCGGTGAATTAACATCTTTAAATTCGCCCGAATTCTGCTTTCTGATTCGTTGAAACGAATTGAGCCAGAGCGAATTGAATGCGTGTCAATTCGCCTTAATTTGTGGTCGAGGTCACTTCGAAAAAAAAAGAATAAAAATTGCATGCTTTGAGACTCGAACCAGCGATCTCAAGTGTATAAAGTCCAGAGGGCGACCACTGAGCTACGGGACTCATTGGACTCTTGGTTTGTAAATTTGGCAAATATTCAAATTCCTGATTCAGTTACAGATATTCTCACATTAGGTAAAGGTTTTAGTAACCATGTGATTAAAAATAATCGAAACAAATGATGGAAATAGTCAAAGATGTTGAATCAAGTATAAACAAAATTCCAATATTAGATCAACAGGATTTCCGAAACAAGGTTTTACACTTGTCGGAAAGCTTTGTTGATAAAAATTGTTTGCACATTAGCAGTATTGATCGTAAAATTTCTGAAGGTTTCAAGATAACGAAAGGTTTCCTTAAAAACAACCCTGATATAATTTGCATGAATGCTTATAAAGGCAATATTACAGTTTGTATGAAGAAATCGGATTATATTAGGGATATGGAGGATTTACTTTCCAATCGTGATAACTTTGAATTATTGAATGAAAATCCGTTGAAACAATTAAGAAGATACACTTTCAAGATTCTAGACAATTGGAGAAAGAAAGCACTTTTGGGATAGGATATGAGATGGACTCATATAAATACCGAAGACACAGTTCTTGAAAGATGTTATGGTTTGAGAAAGATTCATAAAGATGGCTATCCTTTGAGATTGGTTATTTCAACTATTAACACAGCCACGACATTTTTAGAACAAAACTTCAATTTGATACTCAAAGACTCAATTACAACTTCCAAATACAATATTAAAAATAGCTGGGAATTCCAAAAAATTATTATTAAAAAAACTGTTCCTGTGGACCATGTAATGATTTCTTTGGATGTTGTTGCAATGTTTCCAAGTATACCCCTTGAATTGGTTAAACAAGCAATTTTAAATAGATGGGATAATATAAAAACACGTACTCGATTAAGTCAAAAAGATTTTATTGAAGGGATAGTTTTCATTATGAACTCAACTTATTCTAAATTCAATGGATCTTTTTATAGGCAAAAATTCGGTACTCCCATAGGTTCAGTCATTTCTCGGATTTTAGCAGAAATAGTTATGGAAGATTTGGAGGTCTTTGCTTTCAAGAAGCTGGATTTTGTTATTCCCTTTTACTTTCGGTATGTTGATGATACCTTATCATACATATGTTACTCTAGCAAAGTTACAGGCAGTTTTTGATGCTTTTAATAGTTTTCATTCAGAACTTCAGTTCACCCATGAAACAGAGAACAATAATAGAATCCGTTTTTTGGACGTAGAAGTAATTAAGGGTCAGGATGATAATATTATTACCAATTGGTATAGGAAAAGTACATATTCAGGTAGAATTTTACATTTCTTTTCCGCTCATCCTTTTCAAAACAAAATTGCAGTAATCAAAAACTTAGTTGACAGAGCTCTAGGTTTGTCCCACATTTCATTTCACAAAGAGAATTTGAATATAGTTAGGAATATCCTTTTTCTTAATCATTACCCACAAAAGTTGATTGAGCAACATATCACAATTAGAATTCAACAAATCAAAAACAAGCAAAGTAACATTTTATCTACAGATAATCAGGAAGAATTGAAAGAATATAGTTCTTTCAATACTTTTGTTCTTCCATTTTTTGGTCAAATTTCGAAAACTATTGAATTTATGTTAAAAAAATTTAATATTCATACTGTTTTCCGTATACCATTTAAAATGGATTCAATAATAACTTTTGGTAAAGATCCTTTAGATAAATTTGAAATAGGTGGTGTTGTTTACAAGATCACTGACAAGATCTGTAAGATGACTTACGTGGGACAGACTTGCAGACTTCTTAATACTAGGTCGGAGGAACACAAAAGTGATGTTCGTTTAGGACGTTGTTATAAGAGCGTTCTTGCGAGACATACAAGAGGTTTTGTTGATGTTGACCATGAGGTTGACTGGGATAATGTTGAAATTTTACACAGTGAAAGTAATGAGACAAAGAGAGAATTCATGGAAATGCTTTATATTAAAAAACAAAATAAGTTGTCTATTAATTTAAAAACTGATTTGGATAAACTAAACAAAAGTTATTCTAGTATGATTAATTACATTTAGCAATAAGTTTTCATGGGTCTTGACTTTCTCTCATTTCTTGTTTGTTTATAACGGATTTGTCTTTTGACCCACATTCAGTTGTCAGGTATCGAGGCGATAGCGTCGTTATTTCGTCGCTGTTCCTACCTGCTCTAATTTTTCTTGCCTTGATAAGGGTGCTGTGTGAGCACCGAAACATTGGTAAATATTGTGCATGCTTTCATATTGTGATTTGATAACAATAAAAATAAAAAATACGAAAGAAATAAAAAAGAGAAGGAAGGGGATGTGGTTGGTTGCCTTCTCATTTTTCTTTCCTCTTTTTTATTTTTGTCCAAAGAAACAAATTTTTTTGTTTTTAGGAATTGCAATAGGAGCATTTTGTGATGTTTGTCCAAATTTGATCGTTGAATTCTTTTTTTGTTTTCAGGAATTCTATACATTACATTGATATTTATTTACAACGGATCCTTTATGCCGAGCGCGTTGGTTATAGCTTACGAATTCGATTGAATAGGCCAGTGTTTAACTGCGTTGGCGAATTCTGACGAATTGGGGCTGGACTTAAAATCTCGCGAATTAAAATGAATTGGCGGACACTGGAAATAATTTATGCTGACGAATTCAAATGAATTAGATCCCCTAAAATTTTTTCGCTGAATTCGGGTGAATAGGATATTTGAAGACTTTATTACTTTTCACGAATTTACACGAATTCATCACCATCTCCAATTCGAGATTGTCGCAAAGCAAGATTCACGGGGGCCCCTGACGAATTCTTCTCAATTCGTCCCAATTAGTTTCTTTTTACTGGGTTATAAAACATGCCATAAAGAAAGTTGCACATTAAGTAAAAATTCCCTTATACAACCAGATTATTTATTAATTTCACTGATTCTATTGGAAAAATTGTATTCATATTTGATATTATTTATGTACTGATTTTTGCATTTTGAGAGAGGGCGCCGTGCGAAATCAGCGTGTAATAAAATGGATATTGATATCTTTTTTAAATTTAATAAGTAATAAAATCAATCAAATATTTTAATGTGAGGTTTTGCATTAAGTCAATATTTGAAATTAATGTAATTCGAATTTAAAAATGAAATGTTTTCATTTACTGAAATTAGTCACGAAAAGAAAGCGAATGGTTAATCAATATTAGTATAAACTCTGCACTCCATATAAACGGGAACAGGCTAGAGGTCAATGAAATGATTTAAAAGAGATACATATATTCGAATGGCAAGTACATCGTATCATGAACAAATATTTACAATTTCGGTCCATAAAATGATTACTAAATATAGATCAAGTAAAAATCATTGTCGCAGCAAAAAAGACGAGCATAAATCTTCAGATAACATTCACTCTCGCATACAGATTTATACGATCACTAGAGCATAAATATATAAATCCGCTCAAATAATTACACCAATTATATAAATTGATCTTAAATTCTTTTTTGTCTACTGGCCGTAAAAATCCTTTATTGAGGTCTTATATTGAAACGTTCCGTCAGTTGACGCCGGACCTCATCAATAATAAGATAAAAGTCTGTTGAGAACATTTTGATAAATACTTAGCGAATCACGATTCATTTTTTAAGATATATTTATTCAAAATTGAGACAAGCTCAGCACATAGAATCGATTGCACACGATTAAGTCATTTTTTTTAAACTTGAATTTTCATGCGAGCATACAATAAAGCTGCTTTACATTTTGTTCCTTAATTTCAATGTACCCATGATTCCAGCTGTGTATCAAATTAAGAGATTTTTGCGGACCAAACACGATACATCTACCTCCGAGACCATGTTTATACTGTACTGTCATCTTAATTAACCAAAGTATGTAAAATGAAAATGTTCTCTCTCTGATTGAGTCAGATCAACTATAAAAACAAGGTTTGCTCATTAGTGTGATTTCATATGTAAGAAACCAAATTTCAATATAACGATCAAAATGTCCATACCTTTCTAAAATAATTGTTCAGAATATAATTTTAATGTATTGATGTAATGTATTTGATAAAACATATTCCAAAATATAAGTTAAAAATCTAAATATTAACATTTGTAAGTAGTTGATTCTGTCAGCTAGTCGTATTTGTGACCAAGAAATTTTATGTCTTTTCTTGTATTTACTGAAAATCTATTCTTTCTTATCTGATACATCTCTTTAAAAACTCTACGTTTATAATTAGTTTCTGTTTCTAAAATCTTAACATCATCAAAACTAAAATTGTGATTCTCTTCGTGAGAATGTGCTACAAGAGATGATTTTCTCTCATCATTTCCACAGTCGTATTTATGTTCCTTCATACGAGTGTCTGTAGTTCTCTCCGTTTGTCCAATATAAATACCTCTGCAACCACCACATTCCACACAAGAGTGGATCAGTTTCGCATCAGCGATACCGTCTTCGGCAGTGGCTCTCTGTCGCACACGTGGAGTCCCTGCGGCTTCTGCGCCGACGCAACTCTGGCCACTCTCGTTCAAGCTAGCTTATTCTAGGCAGGCTTACTGTAGGCTCGCCGGTGTAACTGGGTCCAATGTAAAACAAACGAATCTGGGTTTCAACCAGTGCACAGTGGGCCAGAATAAAAAATTCCTGGAAAAAACCCAAAAAGACGATATTTTTCTCTTAAATTTCATACTCACGAGTTTTTGGGTCGCTAATTACGAAAATGAACATTAAAAATTTGAAAAATCAATATTGAAAATGGCGGAATTCTTTATTGAGAAACCGAACGCAATAAATCTAGGGCCACCAGACCTGATTCGCATCCCATAGCGGGAGTCTTGAATAGGCTGCCTTCTCCTCCAGTGCCGTAGCGTCGCGGGCCTTGTTAGGGGTTGTGAGGAGATTTTCTCTCTTATAAGTATTAATGGTGCAGACCAAGATATCCAAGGATATGTATGCAAGAGAATCCGTGGCCATCCATGGCTCTGGAGGCATCCAGGGTTTCGAGTAAGGTTCCGGGATTATTGGAGACAGCAAGCGGAAAGGCGGGAGCCAGATTCAAATAGGAATATCGATTCATGAACGAAGGCGGCAGCTAGCAAATCTCTGTAGTCTTTGCGTATCAGAGTTTCAAAATCCTTCGTTGTCCATCGATTATTGATGGTCGAGTTGAGGTGATACACAACAAAGTACCATACGAAATGACGACTTAATCTTAAGTTTTAAAATTAACCTCAGTTATACCTTTGGAATATTGTGCAATGTGACGAGAGGAAGTAGAATTTGCTTAAAGAATGAAATACAATAATAATTTTGGTTGGTAAAATTTGTCGAATCAAAGATACTAGGATTTGACGAACAATTTATTTGACTAATGAGCAAGTAAAGTCGTTTCCGTAAGGACCACCTTTCAACCGGTGGAGCTGTAATAATTGTTATCGGATCGCCACGGCGCGAGTCTCCAAGGGGTAGTAGAAAACAAATCAATATTCACCTAAGGGGTGATTACACAGCCCCAAAAAAAGTGTCTTGAGCTAGAAACGAGACCCATCATTTCCTATGGAATTTGACCAGCTGATCATGATTCTGAAGGCCGTTTTATCGTGTTGTCCTTAGTTTTCACATAATCATTTATTAAGTTCAATAACTGCACGAAAATTACTGACAATGCCGATATTCATGTTTTTTCGAACTTCGACCTTAAGTCATACAACATCGTGAAATTAGTTCTTTATCACTGAAAACTGCAAATGAATCTTATTCCTTATATCAGTTGATCACTCACGCTTCTGTCCGAAGTTTAAAGGTCGTTAACTAGACAAATCCATAATGCATAGTCCTCGTGCAGTTACCTGAGAAAAAAAGCGTTATAGCAATATGTTGCTAGGACGCTTTCTACTATTGACCGCAGTTCGATGATTGAGCAAGACTGCAAAGTAAATTTGCAGCTGTGATGAACACTGGAAGCGATGGCCTCTCAAGAGGATGTGTAGAATGATTCGCATTTCGCTTCACCACAGTAACGAAGCCAGCGAAGGCGCGCTACCCTGCGAGGGACGTTAGGGTGTGAATATGAAGCCGTACTGCAAGCCTCCCCAGATAGAGGAAAACTGTTCATTCGCCATATATTCGAGTTCCACCACCACTTCCCTCTTCACAGGTTCAGAGGCTTGGAGGGGGGGGGGGTCGCTCTCGTGAAGTTGAATGAGTAGAGGTCGGTGGTGGTGCTAAATTCCCATCTGGCAAATCAGCAGTTTTCCCCTATCTGGGCAGGCCTGCCGTAATGTGTAATTTTCCTGCAGTTATTGAACATAATAAATATCATAACAAAATTCGAAAAAAAAAACATTTTTTCTCAAAATTCGAAAATTTTGATGTTATGAGAAAACTAAGGATAACAAGATAAAACTGCCCTCAGATTCGTGATCAGCGGGACAAAATACATAGGAAATGATGGGTCTCGTTTCTAGCTCAAGACATTTTTTGTTTGTTTGGCTGTGTTATTATGATTCTTATGAATTAGGAGTTTTAATTGAGTGAATGAGCAAAGTCAAGACATGGATAGTTTTTGACTGGTATACAAAAATAATAGAAAAAAAGAGGAGATGAACTTCACAATTTACAGTTGGGATAGTTAGTAGCTACTAAGTAGGTACTGAGTGGTTGAGAGGGGGTCAACGAGTTAAGATGCACGGAATTTTACTAAAATTATAGGTTTCATTTGGAATTTACGTCTAGAAAGATGTAAACGGGAGGAAGATACAATTTTGGTTAGAGAATTGAAAGAAATTCGGGGTTAGGGGCAGATTGTGGGACGACAGCAAACAAAAATAGTTTTAATAAAGGTAGCGGAATTTCGGGAGAATTTGACAACAAAAATTAGGGTTTGGATATAATTTAACGACACCAAAATAAAAAAAAGTGACAAAAAACTGAACTGTGACTCATAACAGCAGAATTTAGTGAGAAGTTAACGACAGATACAAAATCTAGCGTTTTATATAACGATAACGTAATTTAAATGAATTTAACGGCAATAAAAAGTGATAGAGGAAATGAGGAGGAGGTCTGATGGTAAAATTTGAACAGTGATGGATGCCCCGGACCATATGGTCCCCCGAATCTCCACTGCACTCAACAGTTAGGGCACTCCTTAATAGTCACGTTGTGTTTGCCGCATCGAAAGCAAAAGGTCTGTAGCAGCTTATGTGGGCAGGTTCTTTGCATGTACTGTTTAGGGCCACAGTCCTAACACTGCATGGTCGATTTGGTGTCCATTATCGGCTCGTCCCTCAACGTTCCTTAACCCCTAACTAGGTGGCCTCGTCAGGCTCCGCCTAGGAGCAGGTGTGGGGACCCATTCGGGAGACGCTTCTTCTTCCGAATCGCGAGCCGATCTTCGCAGGTAGAAAGGGCGGTAGTCAAAGGTGGCACTTGGAACGGTGCCAGTAGAGCCATGATAACTTGGCGGGTCTTTCGGTAGCTGTAGGGTGGTCTTTGGTTGGTGAAGATTTCTGGACTCCTCCTCCTTTAGCGTTTGGGTAGTCTCGAAGCGGTGAATTTTTTTATCTGAATCGTTGATGGAGTCCGTGTGGCCACAGAGACTTTGCCTCGGCAACGTGGGGTCTGCGTCCCCACTGATGCTTCCTCCTTCAGAATAGGGCAGCATCAGACGTGATCCATCGGGGCGCCGCTAGTTCTAGTAGAGGCTGGAGGAATGAGACGACTTGTTGACGCCAGGTATTCTTCGGCGGCCTCCTGTAGGGCGTAGCAAGTCCATTTAGAGGTGAATCGCTAGGTAGATGGTGGGCTGGAACGGCTGCAAATGGTACCAAACTGGTGGAAATTCGGGGTTCATCCTAAGTAATCTCCGAAGTGAACATGCAGCTCATCCATAGGAGTTATTAGCCGAATAGGGCCACTTTCCTCTGTTTCTGAGGCTTGGTGTGACAATCGGTAGCAGGAAACTGTACGTCTCCTAAAGCGGCTACTTCTACGGTAACTTCGGTGACTCCTACGGTAGCTTCGGTAACCTAGATGCAAGGAAGAAAAAGGAGCTATCTCTAATTAGGCTCGATACTACTTAAAATCTTTTACATGCATCTTGCTCACGAATTTTTCATCCACATTGGGGACCTTATGAAGTGCAGGTGATAATTGTTTGATAAAACGAAAAGGACCATGAATATTTTTTGCGAGCTTTGAAAAGGAATTCTTTTCAGCGGATGATAAAGTGCGTGTTTCAGTCACGGCCAGGTCGTTTGCAAAAAATACAGGTTTTCGACATCTCATATTGTAGTAACGGGCTTGGCGCTCACAGACCTCGTCGAGATTTTGTACCACTGACTCTCTGAATATTGATAAGCGTTACATTCGTTTCGCCCATGCGGCTGGATTTTGATTTTCCACGTTAGTAGTGTCGGATAGGTGGGGAACTTCATGCCCATAGAGGGAATTTATAGCTTTGAGATTGCGGCCAAAATTGAAAAAAGCGGGGGTGGTCTTAATAGAGAAGAGGATAATGGTGTTGAAAACAAATGGACATTCTGAAAGAATTATCGCATCTCTGTGAACGTGTTCGATGAAAATGATTACCATGGTTTTTAAAACCCGATTTACCCATTTAGTCATTTCATGTAGTGTGGAATTCATTAATTCGGTTCCGTGATCTGTGAATGGATCTTGCATGACCCAGATATATTCGCAACCGGAAACGGTTTATGGGCAGGGGCCCAAAATATCGGCAGCCACTACGGTCCACGGTACTTCGACTATTCGCCGACCCTTAATCCAGAAGGAGCTACTTGTTCTACTTTTCCTCTTTGTCAAGCCGGGCATCTCCTCAAATATTCACAGATCTTGGAACATTCCGGGCCAGTATGATCCTGTGGCTATACACGCGTAAGTTTTGTCGATTATTATTACATGGTCGGCTTGGCCATCGTTGTGATGTTCCCGGATCACTTGATTTTACACGCTCACTGGCATAACCAATTTCCAAGCATTCAGACCCTCGAATATTGAGTCGAAAATCGAATTCGGACGGTGACAAAATAATTGATCATTTTCAATTTTCATCGTTTGGAAACCCAGCGGAAATTTTTTTGATACCCTGGAATCGCTTATGATACCAGGAATCGGCAGCATTACTTAGTAAAGTCAACTAGGGCTGGCGAAACGTGTTGAGCCCAGGTGGGTAGTTTTGCTGGCCGCGGGAGTGATCAGGAGGAGGGGAAATGTCTCTGTTATTATTGTCTTTGTTTTGTTCGAATTTTCAGGTGGGGATTATCCTCCCGCGGGCCTGAAGTCAACATAACCGCATGTTCCTCAAACATAAGCGATAGGGCATTAGAAACGTGATGGCTCGCTCCTTCGAGATGAGCGATGGTATATATATATATATATATATATATATATATATATATATATATATATGTGTGTGTGTGTGTGTGTCTTCGGTTTCGGTTTTGGTTCCTTGGGAATCAAACCGAAGGGCCTATGACAAAGCCACCGAACGCGTCGTCGGGTTGCGGATAGAGGGCCCCTGTACCAAGGGTTTCTGCTGAATATGATTACAATAATTAATAAGCAGTCGCGGACAATTGTCCAGGGATGGTCCCGAAGGAATAAATCCTAAGCGGAGGCATAACAAACGTGCCGAAAGCTGAACGGCACCTGGGTGAGGTGTCTCAAACGGTGACTCTGGGATACTGGGCGACCTCTCAGAGTACACAGCCTTATCCTTGCATGTGGGGCTCTACAAGGATGGACGAACCCTTTTCCCTAGCTGCTGGTGGGAACAACAATGCCAACACCAAACATAGTTGTAGTAAGTGCGGTTCAAAACAATCGAATGCGCAGGGCTCCCGACAATGGGTCCGACAACAATGCCGACTGCCCTAGAGTTCGGGGAGCCAATCAAGCCGGAGTGCTATGATACCAGTATGGCCCCTGAACGAAAAGGTTACATGGCACGACTGCATACTCTGTGGTGTGAGAAACGCCCAGAGCTCTCGCATTTTTCGCATCAACATCTGCGAAATGGAAAAGGGGAGGTGAATTTAGAGGTGAATGGCTAGGTAGATGGTGGCCTGGAACGGCTGCAAATGGCACCAAACTGGTGGAAATTCGGGGTTCGTCCTAAGTAATCTCCGAAGTGAACATGCAGCTTATCCATAGGCGTTAGTAGCCGATTAGGGCCACTTTCCTCTGTTTCTGAGGCTTGGTGTGACAATCGGTAGCAGGAAACTGTACGTCTCCTAAAGCCTACTCAACCGCAGCCAGAACAAGCCGGCAATAGAGAAAGAGAGGCTAAACTGAGACCAACCGCGAACAGGCACCCAATAGAGGAAGAACGATGCTTCTGGACCCGGAGAAACATCAACATTCAGGTTTCTCCCAATCCCAAAGATCTGACTGAACTGGATGATGAGGTTCATGGAGATTTTTCCGAAAAATCCGCCCTCGGGACGATCAATTGTGGTGTGTACAATCCAGCGAGAACTTTGGCAGATGCAAACCGTAAAAAAAAACCAACGGTTGATCAAAAGACCAAACGATGAAAACATCAACTCAGCACAAAGATAGGCTGGACAAGACAGTACGTGTCTCGCATCCAGTGTGTGATTGACTACATAACATCTGGCAGGACTTTCACTGCCAAGGTTCGACAGTTCGCTCGCGAACTGCGAATCCGTCATCACACAATCAACAAGTCAAAGCTGCTGACCATCAGACAGCATATTGTTAACAGAATACGAGTACTTTCTAACGCTAGGAGAAGTCTAGAGCGGAGAGAGAGGTGGGTCAGAGAAAATCAACAGTTTTTGTCTGACCCATCTCGACACTTCCAAGACCCTCCAGTTACTGTCGACCATCCGCCCAAACCAGAGGAGGTCGAAGCATTTTGGAGAGAAGTCTACGAAGTCCAGCATCCACTTGAAGGAGGCTCAAAGAACATAAATAGCTTCAAGCAGCTATGCAATGCCCTCATAACACCTGAGGAGGAATGCCCACCTATCACTACCGAGGAGGTGAAAAACGTATTAAGAGGCATTAAGAACTATTCCGCTCTGGGACCAGATGGTATCAAGACCTTCTGGTGGAAGAAGTTTCCTTTAACCCACCAGTATCTGGCCCGAATTTTGACCTCATATCCAAAGTCGGAAGAGCCTGTTTCGGAGTGGTTGGTGGAAGGGTACACAGTGCCGAAGACGGGCAACTTAGCTGACCCTAAGAATTAGAGGCCAATAACTTGTCTACAAACTGTATAAGATCTTCACAGCTATCCTAAATGATAGGATAGTTCGGACAATTGGACCTGTGTGGCGAGATATGTATAAACAACGCGGCTCAAAGAAAGGCCTAGCAGGATGTCGGAAGAACCTGCTCATCGAAAGATGTGTTTGTAAGGACGCAGCATCCTATCAGCGATTCCTATCGATGGCCTGGATTGATTACCGGAAAGCTTTCGATTCAACCTCCCATAGACTTATCATCTGTCTGTTAGAAAGCTTAAAGGTTCATCCACACATCGTGAGATGCATAGAGAGATTAATGCCGTTTTGGAAAACCCGATTTACCTCTGCGGCAAACCTGGAGATCGAAAGCATAATGTCACTCATGTATTTTACATAGATGATCTCAAGATCTATGCTAAAAATAAAGGGAAACTACATCTAGCTCTAGACATTGTCAAAAAGTACAATCAAGAGATTGAAATGGAGTTCGGGTTAGAGAAATGCGCCAAGGTTAATTTGCAGAAAGGAAAAACTTAATGGCATCCCCGAAGATCCTGAGCTCATCGACAGAAGCGTTATGCGACACTTTGGCGCTGGAGAGACCTATACATACCTAGGTGCGCCACAGAGCCGCATTCAGGACGTGACATCTATGAAGGATACTCTCCGATGCAGATACAAACGTCTCAATCGACGGATATGGTCTTCCGAACTGCCGGTGAGGAACAAAGTATCTGCGACGAGAATGCTTGCTGTCCCAGTAGTACTCTCTTCATTTGGAGTAGTTCTATGGACGAAGGACGAGCTCAGATCCCTCGATATCGGGTCCCGAAAGGTTATGCACATAAACAAAAGCATGCACCTTAAGTCTTCTGTTCCGCGACTTTACATCTCACGCCGTCAAGGTGGTCGCGGAATACTGAATCTTGAATGTCTTCACAACACGATTATTCTGGGTACAGCACATATAGTCGCAAATGGACAAGACCCTCATCTTAAAATGGTCAGGAAACACGAAGAAGTGGGCAAAGGGGCGTTTCTGTACAAAGCAGCGCAGGACGCTGCTGAAACACTCGGCCTGGACTTCAATATCAGGGGTGAGCAAAATGCATCAAATCTTATCCATCTTAAATACTCACTCCTGAAGGCTTGGATTAAGAAAGCACAGGAGAAAAACTTCCGCGAACAGCTCCTCGACAAGAGGATGCACGGCATCTTCCACAGAAATGTGGAAGATCAGTCGACGTCGTATGAGCTAACGTTTGCTCTCCTTAAATCACCCGCATTGAAGTCGGGCATGGAGGGTTTCATTTTCGCATATCAAGATGGTGTCATTTCCACTCTAGCATACCGTCGCCACATTTTGATCCAAGACATTCCCGATGATAGCAGCAGAGCGTGTCATGCACACGCCGAGCATCTAGGACACATACTATCTAGTTGTCCAACTTATGCGGGAACAACCTACATCCAAAGGCACAATGCGGCACTAAGAGTGCTTTATTACCATCTCAGTAACTCTTACGGCATTAGCCCAAATACCGCTCCGATAAACGCTCCTAGGGAAATAGAGTCAATTGTCGGAAATGAGAAGCGCCGCATATACTGGAACTTCATATTCTCGACAATTGTTTCTGTTGCGCACTCAAGGCCTGACATAGTTCTTCTTGACTTCGAGAAACGAACCATGTTCGTTATCGAATTTTCAGCACCAGCTGACAAAAAGGTCACATCCAAGGAGAAAGAAAAAAAAGAGGGGTATGAAGATCTTATAAGGGAGTTGCGACGGTTATACCCGGAATATTCTGTTAAGCCAAACGTTTTAATCATCGGTGCTCTTGGAGGTGCCAAGGTTTCACTTGGGGGGAAAATGCAGAAGGCGGTCGTCCTTGGGTCGCTTTGTGCCCTCAGGGTGCACGAGACTTTTGCCAGATCGTCGTATTGAATTCGTCGCAGACTGTAACCACCTATCTCACGGGCGTGAGTAACCATATTGCCCTGCTTAGCTAATACCACCTTCCTAATCGGCCTGCTGGGTCTTATAAATTAGCCAGCCATTGTAAGCTGCTGTGATCGGTAATCACTGTAAAATGGGAACTCTCGTAACATCGCCATTTCTGAACAGCCCACGCATCAGCGTCTTGCTCGGTGGTGGTATAATTACGTTCAGCCAGAATCAGGCTTCGGCTAGCATACGCGATAACTCTTTCTACCCTGTCTTCTGTCTAAATTAAAACAGCTCCAAAACGAGCAGAAGTAGCCTCAGTTTATACTACAAACTCCTGAGTAATATCTCTGATGGCGATTTATTATTTATTTAAAATTCACCACTTTGTGGCCACTTGGTTGGTGGCCACAAAATCGGTCTGGTCCGAATAAAATTCACATGTTATGGCCTAATGATAAATTTCAATGATGAAACTTGAACTCTTTTTTTCCTGAAATTTACTGAAATAGATGTAATATAGGGACTTCATAAGTTTTTTTGACCCTTGGATTATTTTCGATAAAGTTCGTGGCGTTTTTCTGAGTGAACAAAGATTAAATTAGAGATATTTTTCACCGAAAATAATTCAAGGCGAAATAGATGAGGCGTGTAAATAATTCTTGTTTTTCCACTCTGAAGGAGTGATTGTTAAATGCTTGATGTTATTGGAGGTGACGTAATCTATTTACATGTTTCACAATATTGCCTTCTTTTTATTTCAATTAAGCTGGAAATGTGACACATCGCGTTTTTTTATTTAACTTTCCTATTTGTCAAGTTTCTTATTTCTAGATGTTTCTTCCAATTAATATAATTTTTTTTAATCAAACAAGAAGTATTAAATAAATGATTCTTTAAATTCGGAAAAAAACGTCATTATTTCTAATCAAACAAATGTTTACTTTTTTTTAAGGTACTTTGGCTTTCAACTAAGAAAATGAAGTTAAAGAACAAATGATAATTGAGATCTGGAACAAACGCATTTCTGAAAAGAATTTTGATTCCTATTTGGAACAGGAATTCTTTTAAAAGAATTATAATTTTG
This sequence comes from Andricus curvator, assembly GCA_932195095.1. Taxonomy (NCBI): domain Eukaryota; kingdom Metazoa; phylum Arthropoda; class Insecta; order Hymenoptera; family Cynipidae; genus Andricus; species Andricus curvator. The sequence goes on along the minus strand of CAKNYM010046870.1, from coordinate 34,258 downwards.
AGTTGGTGCAGGGAATGATTTCACTTACTTAAATTTAGAGTCTTCTTTGAAAAACATTTATTTGCTTTAAAGAAATAATTTTCTTTGCTTAAAATAATGACGGTAAATAAATTATTTTTTCAGTTTTTGTGTGTAATTTATTAGAATCTCACCAAAAACATTCCATACAAAAAGTCTGCCAAGTACGACTATATGAATTTGTAAAATCAAAGTTGGCCAAGTAATGTGTCTGAAAATATATTCACGAGTTAGCAATCACCTATGCGCACGGGTATCACACGCTATTTTTTGCAACGCCCGCCCGAAAAAGTTGTGTTATGAGGAGGTAATGAAAAATACTAATTTCATATTGCATAGAGTGGATTAAAGAAATTTGGTTGAAAAAAAATGTTTGAAACAAAATTTGTTGAAGAAAAAATTTTGTGGAAAAAAAATGTTTGAAAAAAATTGAAAAAAAAAAAAATTATTTACAAAAAATGTTGGCGCTTATGCTCTTTTGTCAGGGGGGGGTACAACCCCTAAAAACAAAACTTCAATCATTAAATTGTTTCAAGTTAAATTTGTTCAAGTTAAATCTAAATTTATTTCAAGAAGATACTAACATCAGTGTTTAAAGTTACCTATGCCAGTGCCTTCTTTTTTCATTTGATCGAAAACCGAGCTTTTCACATTTAAAATCCCATGTTAGTTTCAAAAGTTTAGAAGCACAGGTTTCTTTATTGCAATAACTTTTCATTTTGATCAAATATCGGTTTAAACATTCATAAGAACAATAAACCCTTTTGAATTAGTTATTCATTTGGGAGATTTTTTTGTACTCAAGCGTTGATCTTCACAATTGATTAGGTACTAAAATCGTCTATACATGCTATATTTTTGAATTTATTACCTTTTGCAAGTAACTCGCACACAATTTAAAAATAAGAATTCCAGGATTTTTAGAATGGAGAATTTAAATTTTCCAGATTGCTTCACTGATTCCAAATCTCTGATGACGATTTATTAGTTATTTCAAATTTACCACTTCTAAGTCAAAAGTAACTTTTTGGTGGAAATATTTCATTGAAATGAAAAATTACCATCTCTTTTCGATTTCTTTCATCTCTTATTTGACATATGCTGATTTTTTGTTTTGCTCCTTTTTTCATATGTTTTACTCAACCCTCTGCTAAAAAGTGACATCATTGACTTCAACCTGACGGTTTTACACGGCTATCCGTTTGCGTATCCGGGATTTTGTTTTCAGTAGTGCAGTGCAGTGAAAACAAGCAGATAAGAAGAAAGAAAAATAAGGAGATTGGGTTCCGAAATTCATAATCGCAGAAAGTACATTTTATTTCTAATTAACAACGAACACTAATATCGTCCATCCAAAGTTTTTTTTCGTTGTCCATACAAGAGCCTCTGAACAGGTAATATAAACATGACTTATTTATATATTTGACTTAATTTGAATTTATAGGACAATTATCATAAAAATTAAATCAATTTGATACATACGATAGTTGATATGGAAGAGGAGATCGATTAGAATTATTAATTAATTAGAGCAAACATTTAAATGGTGAAAATTCCGATTATTATTATAATTGAAGAACAATCAATCTATATTATTACATTATGTAGCATGTCGTCTCCTCTCTCATCGCATACATTGTCACGATTTCCACCATAGCTACCATCTCCCCTAAATGTGTTTCCAGTAGTACAACTTGAGGATGATATTGATTTAATTTCTACGAGTTAGGCAACTTTTAATGCAGTCGGTGAATGTATTTCATGCTATTATCCGCTATATGAAGATCCAAACAAATTAGAAAAAGCAACAAGATCTCATGAAGAACCAAACAGTTCATGGGGTGAATATCGTGTTATTGAGCACTTGCATGATTCTCGTAAGTTCTGCAGTTGCTTCTCTCTAAATAGTTTAAATATACGTATAACAAGGCTTATTTCTCAAGTGTACCCACTTGTGATGCAAGCAAAAGATAAATATATATGCTCGTAACCTGTTAAAAGTTTACTATAACATTCTCAGAAACTTATGACAAAGCGAAAAAAAGTATGGAATTACTGCTAGATTTATCCGAAATTGAAAGTGACGAAGCGAAATGTGGCATCGAGAAAAGAGAGTAACAAATGAATGATTTAAAAAAATATAATATCATAGAAAAATTTTTTTTAAATTTTTAATATGGGAGTTATCTGACCTTTGTATAGAATAATATATTTTATAGCTTCTGGAGCTAATATCAATTCACCGGTAATTCCTTTATGATGAAATTGATTAAATAAAAATGTACTTCTTCCACAGACAACCGTCATCCCTTCACGAGGAACTCATCAAACAATTAGATGATCCGAAGCATATTTCAACTGAAACCATCCCAAATCATTTAGACAAAAGCCAAAGTGCACTTTGTAAGAGAAATAGGTCACTTCATATTCATAAAAATTCCGGTCGAATTTTCATTCTATATTATATTTTAATTCCTAAAATTGATTTGTAGTATCGTTACAATAAATATTTATTGAACATGTAGTAATTCAAAAAAAAATACCATTTTTCCTGAAAAGGTGATTTAAGTAACAATACGAGTATTCAGGGAAATTCGATAAATACAGAAGTGGAAAATGGAGCTACAGAAAAAGAAAAAATAAAGAAGTAGAGCCATCTAGAAGTTTATCTGATTTATCAGTTGATTTAGATCAATGTAAGCAGAGCGTGTTTAACGTTTTTGGTCATATGGAAAACAGAACTTGAAAATAATCGGAAATTGAAAATCGGAATATGATTATCAAACAAAATCAAATAACTTGAATTTGTGTTGCGAACAAAAAAAAAAGTGAAAAGAAAAGTGTGTTTAATACATATAGTAAGACGGGCAGCAAAGTCTTAGTTCATCAAATCGTTTAAGCTGAGCCAAAAAAAAGTCTTGGCCTGGTAAGGTAAATGTCCCAGTAATCGTGACGATCCCAATAATCGTGAATCTTGATTATAATTCAGGTATATTGTTAAAAAATATTTTTAAAACAACATTTAATAATTAAACACATTTATTTTGAGCGTTTTACAGTCGCAAATGGGAGCTAATGTCACGATTACTGGGACGTTTACCTTATCCACAGAAGAATTAACAACAAATTTTGAAATCAGTTTGAAAAAATCAAATTTTTTGTAACCGAAACATTTTTCCCGTCGACAAAATATTGACACTGAATTTCTGGCGAGTACAATTTTTGATATCAAACAATAATAAACAAAAATTTTATTTGAGTCGATTTCGAAGAATTAAAATATAAAAAAATTTTTCCAATTGCACATGTAAAAAAGGTTAAGAATAACTTCCATGGAATATCCCCACCTTTAATTGAAGTTGTCTTGCATCCTTTGGCTTTCCTGAAGAAAATGTTACGGTATCGAAAGCGTAAAAAACGCTTTAAAAAATTTGCGATAATTATTTCGCCAACAAGCTGATCGTTTTGAATTTAAAATCCAAAAACAGAACATTTATTAACTGATTTCAAATTATATTTTTTACTTCTTTTACCCACAACTTTTTTCACTCTGCTCAAAATATTCAATGCGTTTCAAAAATTTCAATCCACCATAGACACATATTCTACGGTTCAAATCCGGATAGATCACTAAATCGAAAAAATCTAACATCTAAAAATTTAAGTATTCTGATTCTTTAGTATACTAATCTTAAAAAAAGATTTCTCATCATTCGAAATTCTTTCTAGATAAGCGCCAACTCAGTTCAAAAAGAACCGATCACAAGTTCATTTGGGTGTTCGGTTGGCCTGCTCGTTTCGCTTCCGTTTTATATTCGTTAAAATGTACTCATTGAAGGATACATCTTAAAAATTGAAAAAATGTAAATACTCAAATTCTTGTTATGACAAAAATTTCTTATGTATTATATTCATGTCATTAAAAGTAATTTCTGAGAAAAAATATATTTAATTTATTTCATTTCTACTTACCTTATCATTTAAATCTATAGATAGATAGATTTAATAAACCGTTTTATTTTAATTATTCTCATAATTACATAACTAGCATTTCTTACATGACCTTCCAGGAAAGTTTCCATCAAATATTCCCTGAAATTTTATAACACAATCTTCCAGGAAAATTCCTCATGAACATTCCCTGAACCTTCCTAGGAAACGTTCTCTGATATGCGGAAATTTACCTACTTCCCAGAACCTGCCTGGAACATTTTTCGGAATTCTCCGAACCTTCCATTGGAATGGTCCAGTACCGTTCAGGGTAACTTTTGTGCTATCCGGGAACGTAAATATTTTGACAATCAAGAAAGTTGTTCATTTTTTTTAAACTTTGCAAAAATCGTGAATTTTAGACATCACGCGTTTCTTGTATCTACTGAATTCTAAGCAACGGAAAACTTCCCGTGGAAAAGTTCATAATTAAGGTCTAAAGAAGTTTTCTGGAAAGTTTTAGCTCAATTGGATTAATGGTTGAACATTCATTCACATCACGCATTCTCAGTCACATACATTCTTATCCCGCACTGCGTGCGAGCATCGTCTCACTCGCAAGCTTGAGCGCGCCTAGGGCGTGCATCTGTTGGTTCTCGCGCTTCGCGCTCGATAATATATTTATCTCGCTCTTCGCGCTTGATAATGCATTTACCTCGCGCTACGCGTTCAGCCTTCGTACATCCGCCACATTTATGCACATACTTGTCAAAACTAAAGGTCAAAGCATCGACACCTGTATTGTGGTGATTTTGAATTCTCTTTTGTTAAAGCTCCTTTGGCTTTAACGAACACAAGCTCGTCACGTGTCACAAGAGAAAAAAAGGTTAAAAGCAAATTTTAATATCTATTTTTAATACAATTTTGTTACTAACCATTATATTCTACCTTGTGTCCTTTATCCAAAAATTTTCTTTTCTTATTTTTAATGTTGTTTTTCACAAATAAAAAAAAAACTACGCGTCCGACATTACCGTCGGAAATTGTCGGTACGATCAGCGAAAGTACGTGTCAACTGAGCCCTAGTAGAAGTATTTCTGACCTTTTGGAGAGAATATACTGCGTAAGGCATTTAACAAACAAATTGAAGGATTTCTCGAATTTTGTACCTCGACTTCAACTTGTGGTATGACCTAGGAAAGTTGTAGCAAAAATCTCAAATTCATACCAATTAGTCTTTGAAGTCTTATCTTTAATTAAAGCAAATGAAACTTTACAAATCTTTACACGTTCTCGAGATACGACTAAAAAAGTCTAAGCGTGTCGGCGCCGAATTTTAATCGCTTTAGCAGCCAGTTTGGTGGTCTGCGGTGCTCGCCGACTGAGACTCGACGCAGATACGCTTTGACATTTATTGTCATATCTTGGGAACCCCTGAATATTTTTGAAGTTTTATTGCCTTAAATTAAAGATGAGATTTTACAGAACACGTCCTGTCAATTTCAGTTTTTTCCCTAAGTATCGTAAGTTTTATCGTAAGTTTTATGAATTTGAGATTTTTGCTGCAACTCTCCTAGGTAATTCCACAAGTTGAAGTCGTGGTACAAAATTCGAGAAATTTTTGAATTTTTTTAAAACTTTTCACTCGTTATATTTTCTTCAAATGGTGAAAAATATTTCTTTTAGGTATTATTTCACGCGTAATTTTATAAGTTTTCCAACAGTTTTTTGAAAAATGTTCTCGCTCCATTTTTGAACGAGTAATCACGTTTCGCAGTCAGCAGTGATTTTTAATAGTACTTTCGCTGATCGTACCGACAATTTCCGACGGACATAGTTTGCCCTTAAAATGGAATGTTTGATTTTTCATTATTTCTTGTGCGATCGAAATTTGAATTTTTGATTTTTCAAGAAAATTCAAAAACTTGTTATGATAATCTGGTATAGATATAACAAAGCAACGTTTTTCTTTCCTTGACCTTTTTCATATCGTGCGTTGTTTGGCTTAAAATTTTCATTTCCGTTTGTTTTCTTGAATTTTGCAAATGCTATAACTCTGTTATTTTTTTTTCGAAAACATTCATTTGGATGAATCGTTCGGCATTCCGTACATACAATCTTTAAATCTTAGAAAAAATGTCTTCGTCCTTTCTTTTCATGCCTTAAAAACGTGTGCCAAAACGTGTCCTCTATCCAATTTGATCATTTTTTTTCGGAAGTTATCGTGCCTAAAACCCACTACTACTAATACTGCTACTGCTACTTAGGTCAAACCGGATGACATGGGAATTAAAGTCTCGCCAATCAGAGAAACGAGGAAAGATGGCGTATTGGTTGAACTGAGCGTCAAACCTGAAAACAAGTCCAAGTTTAGCGTGGCTCTTCAAGCTTCAATCACCAAACAACCGACTGCACAGCTCCGCCAAAATGCTAGCTATGTGCGGAGAGAAATGCTGAAATGAACCTGGATCACGTAACATGATCATCGAGGTGTGCAGTGTTTCTGGACGCCAAGAAAAGAAAAAACTCTCGATGGCGATAGTAATACAAGGAAGTCTCCAACGTAGCAGATTAGCCCAAGACTTACTTTGACATCATGCAAATGAGACGAAGGCTGTCCTGCTTCTAATTTGTAAGCAGTATACAAACCTACAGGCACCAGGCTGGTATACCAACTATGTTGGAACAGCAGCAATCTGGGTGAGGGACATCGTGAAACATCCAGTGAATGATTGGGGAGGGGTTGAAGGATTTGTGTGGGCCAAAAGTTGGGACGCAACTTACTTCAGCTGCTACTTCTCCCAGAATGTAGAAATTGGCATTTTTCTTCGTAATGTAGATGCTCTGGAGGACACAATAAGGAATACTGGATGAGATACAATTGTGGGAAGAGACTTTAATGCCAAATCACAACAATGGGAAATGAACTGGTCGGACACACGGGACAATGCGGTCGCTGACATGATAGCCAGATGCGACTTGACGATTCTTAATACTGGCTGCGTACCAATTTTCAGAAGGAGCGGAAACAGAGGTACGATAATCGATATCACCTTCGCAACCTCTGGAATAACACCCAGGATACAAGGCTGGCAGGTAACGGAGGAGTATACCGGTAGTGGCCATCAGCACATCGGCTTTAAAGTGGCAAGGACGATCACCCCTAACAAAACAAACGGGAAATCAGAGGTTCCAGATGGGCTGGAACGCTAATAAACTTGAAGTCGAAAAACTTTTACACACATTGAACCAAGAAGAAGTACTCTGCGATACCTCAGAGACAGACACAAAGGTGACCCTAAACGAGAAGGTCAGAAAACTTGTAGAAAAGACGATGCGCATTATGATCAAAGCCTGCGATGCATCGATGCCTAAGAGAATAGGCAAGCAGAGAAGAGCCCCACATACTGGTGGACAGAGGAGATAGAAACACAGAGGAAGGAATGCCTAAAATTAAGGCGGAGATCACTTAGAGCTAAACGAAGAGCAGCCGAACAAACTGAAAACACGGATTACAAAGCAGCAAAGAAAAAGCTAAGCGATGCTATTCGTAAGAGAAAACTTCAGTGCTGGAAAATTCTTTGCGATGCCATTAACGAAAACACCTGGGGAAGGGGCTACAAAATAGTCTCTAGCCGGCTAGGGAACCGGGCGCTGGTAGGACCTAAAGATCCGAAGATGATGGAGGCGATTTTCAGCGCACACTTCCCAACACATCCAGAGAAAGAAAATAAGGATCTTATCTCTGAAGAGGCCCCACCTTTTACTCTTAAAGAGCTCTGGAAAGCTGTAAGCGGATTCGACAAAAAAAAGCCATCCGGACCCGATGGCATACAATTCAAAGTTATAGTGTCAATAGCAAAAGGATCTCCAAACCTTCTGCTGGATATGTGCAGTACCTGCTTGCGAGCTGGCATATTGCCGTCTGTATGGACGTTAAAAATGCGTTTAACTCGGTAAGGTGGACCGACATCATGGAGGCCTTGGAAAACCGCTTCAAGGTACCAGGAAACCTTAGAAAGGAAGCGGATGATTACCTGCATGACAGGAAACTACACTACCTCACAGCTGAAAAACAGTGTGAAAAACAGGGTTGCTCTGGTTTCGACTGATGGAAGATCACGGCCTTCAGATAGCCTGCTAGAAAACGGAACTAGTCGCACTAACAAGAAAATGGACTTTCCGTTACCCACTTTTAGTCGCAGTTTGCGGAACTGGGGTGGAATAAAAATCGACAGGAAGCTAAATTTCTGGGAGCAGATTAAAAAGTTTCAGAAAAAGCAGATAATACGGTGGGGGCTCTTTCTCGGCTGATGCCCAACATAGCTGGCCCAAAGTGCAGCAAAAGACAAGCGATGGTGAGTGATCCATTCCATTTTGTTCTACGGAGCTGAAGTATGGGCGGAAGCACTCTCCGCTGAAACATACCGCAGGAAGATGGCTGCGGTGAAAAGAAGAGGTGCCTTACGGGTCACAAGTGCATATCGCACGACCTCAGAAGGTGCAGCTTTGGTCGTTGCATCAATCCCACTTATAGACCTGGTAGCTATCGAGCGGTAGCGGGTCTATGGACGAAGAAGAGTGGAAGAAAACTCTGATGCAATTAAAGAAGAAGAAAAGGAGCGTACTCTTTCCAAGTGGAACCAACTCTGGGCAACTATGGAAAAAGGCAAATGGACCAAACGACTTATGATACGGTGAAGTAAATTTTTCGATAACCCAGTTGCTAAGTGGCCATGGGTTGTTCTACGCATGCCTGCACAAAATTAAAAAAAAGGACACACCGCAGTGTATTTACTGTACAGGGGAGGCTATCGACGACGTCGAACACACCTTTGTTAAGTGCGACGATGGGCTGAGACTAGAGAAGCGGCCCAAGTGGAGTTCGTCGAGAACATCAAACCGGAAAACGTTGTGGCTCTGATGCTATGCTAAGAACAAAATTCAAACGGCGTAGCGGGATGCTGCAAAATAGTTCTCCGCACTAAGAAGAGAGAGGAGCCTAGAGCTTTGTAAGACAATAAATTACCCTAGGATGTCGAAGGATGGCGAGCCCGAGAAGAGACCTTCTAGCGAAGACGAAGCTAAAGCGTATGAACCCAATGTGCATCTCACCTTGCGCTGCTGAGGATGACGTGCACAACTGAGAGGACCAAGGAAACTAAATAACAAAGCCGAACAAAATCATAGCCTACAAAACTTACCAACAGGTAAATAAGGAAAATATCGAAGCACGGTGTAGATGTCCAAAACTTTTGACCCTGAAGTAAGGCCAAAGCGGTTCCGGGGCTCCAATGTGGGCAAGAAAAAGGGGATTTTTAGTCAGTATGAATCTGAAACTACCCTGCCTTTGGTTTATCTAGATAAACCTTAGGCTGGGTGACTTATGCCAGATTTCCTCTCGCAGCCGAGGAGGTATGCGCATAGGGCGGCGTCAAGATTGCTGCTTGCAATTGAAAACATTTATAATCTTTTAACCATTAATCCCATTCAACTAAAACTTTTTAGAAAACTTATTTAGATCTTAATCAACCTTATGCTTATTTAAATATTTAAGTTTTTCTTCCTTAACTAGTTTCAGAGCACTTAGTAATTGAATTTAGTATTAATAAAATTAATGAATTCTTCAAATTGACTAAGCCAGCTTGAGTTGAAGTGAAAAAGATCGAAACTACAATTATCTGACATCAGATAAATTTAGTAGTTAAAACCATTATTGGAACCTTAATCGAAAACTGCAATACCTACATTTTCAGTGGAAAAAATTAACTTCCAACATCAAACAAATTATTAATCAAGAAAATATAAATTTTCAGCAATTAATGTTATAGTGGATACTCCAAATGAATAATATTTTAATTTCTTAAATGAAAAACAGTCAAATTGAACCACAGAAGATGAATTTTCAAGCAAAGTAGTTCATCAATCCTCAGCAACAGCCGATTCATTTTCAATCAAGCAGTTTCATTTTAAACCAATGAAGATTAAAGAAAAAAGACATAAAAATTATGAATGTTCAAGAATGCAGAATCTTCGATTGTAAATCCTGAAAAAGTAATTGCTAAGAAAACGCTGCGAATTGCACACCTTTCAAGTATGAATCTTGAAAGTTTAATAATTTGCGAGTCCATACTTCCTAAAATGTAACAATTTCCAATTCTTGAATCTTTCTTTAGTATTTTTTGTCTTAGAATTTGAAAACGGAGAGGTATCTTTTTTTGTGAAAACATTTTGATCACATCATTGATTTTGAGGGGCATATTTATGATTTCCTTGCATTTGTTTTTTTCTTTCGATGAAGACCAAACTAAATCACCCGTTGATAATTAATACATACATGAATGCAGTCATCGTACTACATTACAACATCTCCTTTACCTACAATGGATCTTTCATTTTTACGTGATGAAGGCCTGTTACAATCACTGAAATTACGAAAAAAATGGCTCAATTGAATTTTAATTAGATGATACAAGGTTCCATCTGGGAGAGACCAAATGAAAAGGTGCTAAGTCGTGGGGATCAAATTAAAATGTGCTATATAGTTGAGGGCGCTGATGTCCACAATACAATTTATATCAGATTTTGAAGCTTCCAGAATTCGCCACGTGAGTCAGCATATTTTCTTTGGTTTCTTCAAAATGGAACCTTGTCTTTCGGAATCGCCGACCTGTTACTTAGACATTAGCTATATTATAAGCATAGTTTCTTCGCACCTTCTTAATTTTCCTGCATGATATTTTTCGAACATCAGGATGCATTAATTTGATTCCATTTTCCTTTTGAAATTATCTCTGAGTATTTTGTAAATAATGTTTTTTAACATAATAACGTAATGGTATGTTAAAATAGAGGGCCGAAACTCGACCAACATGACAGGAAGGTTCATTATTTAAATCAATCACCTGGAGCCGTTCAGAGTGTGACAGGTGCAAAAATAGCTAATAACAACTTGGAATCTATTTAGAACAGGTCTTTAGCTGTACCCTTTTTCTATATTAGTCAGGGTACTCAAGCACTGATCACAACTTAATTACCGTTAAAGTTAAAAATTAATAAAATTGCATTATATAAATCACGCAGGCAAAAAGCTTCATCCAGTTTAGTCGCAAATTTTCTATATCGTTTTATGTATAACGAAACTTTATCTAACTTGTGGCATATTCCACTGTTTACACTCGTTCTTCATTCGGTGTAAGTTTGAAAAAAAAATTGTATTCTGAAAGCTAGAAAATACACCAAAAAATGATAAGAAAGCTTATAAAATTTATAAAATACTTGTAGAATATAATTTTTTTACATGACCTCATCGAGGTGACAGTAAGACGGTGCAGGTGAAACATCGTGTGAAAAACTGATGCAGAACAGTAATATATGCTGTTATATGAAACTCAATTGGGATTCATAAATGAATAACTATATTTATTTTTTATGTTTAAAGCCATCGCAGCTTTATTTTCGGCCGCCTTTGTCAATGCGATGGTGAGTTTTACTTTATTCACGAAAATGATTGTACTTTTTTTGAATTAAAGAAAAATTTGTATGACCCTCCAGTAAAGATAGAATTTAACTAATTCAAATCAAATTACTTTAAGGTAAGCAATGGCTTTTGCGTATACCAAACAGTTATTTGTTTAAATCGATCAAATATTTGATTGACCCTATATAAAATAGAATTTGTTTGAGACGAATGATTTTTTCATTTGAAAAACAGTATTTTTTGAAACAAGAAAAATTATCTTGGATCAAAAAAATATTTGATGGGACATATTCAGTACTACATTTCCGTAATTCAAGTAATGTTTTTTCTCAATGATGTATAATACATGATGTCTTTATTCTTCACATTTAGGATCAGTCGCCCGACCAATATGTACAAATAACAACAAGATATCAGGTAAGCTGTTCTTCACAATCTTAATTTAAATTAAAATGTTGAGTTAATTATGATGAAAAATTCGAGTTTAAAATGGCTGAAATTGCGAAAAATGACAGAATAAAATGGAGACATATACGGAAAGTTCTTTGTGGTGCCTAAAGATTGTAAAGCAAGTTGAATACATCAATAAATACAAGGTAATGATGTACGCAAAGCAGTTTTCTGATATTTTCTCTGATAGAACTGGTCGAGAGCACTTCATGATACAAAATAAAAAATCACTTGTAGTTTGTGTAAATTCAAATTATTTTTTCAATTAAGAAACTATATTACCTTTAATAAATAGTACTTATTCTAATTCGAATCACATTTCCTGCAGAAATATAAGGACAGGGCGTCGTGCTTAATTAATTGCGCCGTAAGTAAAAACAATTTCACACGATCTTTCCTATATTTCTACACGATTGTTTTACTGAAAAATAAAATCTGACTGCGAATTTCGTAGCCTTGGCATTAAAAATAAAGTCTGTTTGCCAGTCGAAACCCGATCCCACTGTATGACTAAACAATCGTCGAAGGTAGCAAAAACAGATTCTTCATTTATCGCAACAGACCTATTTTTCTGATAGGAAAAACCTGGAGTTAAAAATGTCTGTCTTAGAAAGGTCTTCAAAATGGCACGTGACCTGTTAGAATTAATTCATTTTTGTCACTTGAACAACAAAATAAAAACCGGTCGAACTCGCCTTCTTTTATACACGTAATTATTTTTAAACTGCTGCCGTGCACAGCAAGGAAACAGTAGCACCATTTAGGATATCGCCCCCCGATTCGTATTTCTTTCCAATATATTAAAATTAAAAAAACAATTGCGAATCAGGTGACCAAACCCGAATTTAGTTACAACTTTCTGGTTTTTTAAGGAAAATTAAAAATTTCAGTTAAAAAGAGGCGACAGGGCTGTTAAACGATTCGAAAACAATAAGTTTGGGGCGTTTTAGTATTATACAAGGCAAAGTTTCTGCACTAATAAAATTTGCTAGTGCAAAATTACTTTTTTTCGCTTCACAGTAATTCGCAGTGAGATTTCCCATATCAAATTTGACAATAAATGAACATTTTTTTCGTAGTTCCCTGCCATTTTCAACCAAGTTTGCGTATACCAAGATGGTTTCTACGTGGAGTATGTCAAAGAATCTTTCGAGTGCTATATGCGAAGATGTCCTCTCTGTGAGTAGTGTTGAAAAACATTTTTTTATCTTATGATGATTACTTCTTTAAATATATTATAATACCTATTTCACGAATTTGCGTTTTTAAACGTCTAAAATTAAAAATTTAATAACTTTGAATGATTTCACAGGGAAATGGTTTAACTTTGAGACGGTGAGGAATTGCCAAGACGTATTTCGTAACTGAAATTGATGCTTCTCTGTTAGAAATGCTCGGCATTACATTTTTTAGAAAAACTCTGATTAGAAAGCTTTTAATTTTTTTCAGTGCTGCAATATATAGACAAATAATGTGGAAAAATGGGCAATTTCAACTTTATGAATTTTTATTTATTTATTTGTTAGCAATATTGATTACATAAATACAAATTTTTAAAAATCAAAAACGGCTAGTGATGAAAAGTTGCTACGTTTTATTACAAATAAAAATCTCCGATGACTTTTTGAACTCAAAACTGGTCCTACGATGTCGTAATGAAGTAAAACATTTTCAATTTTTAGTATTCCAAGATTGTCCCTATGGGTACGAAAAATACGGTGATTTTTTATGTACATTTTTTGGTGTCGAATGTACTAAAAAATTAAAATTTTGAAAATATAACTTTTGTTTAAGTAATAGCTTTTTAAAGATGTGCCGGAAAGGCAAGCTATAATTTCCATAGACCTCAAAAAACTGTCTTCTTAGACATTACACATGTTGCAAAAAAACACAAAACACAAAAATCACCAATTTTTAAGAAAAGTAAAGTGTAGGAAAATTTTGTTTGTATTAAGAAGTAACTGAATCTTAAAAAATGTTAATTTTGTTAATTTTAAGAAAATTCTAGCTTAAAAAAAATTGTATTTTATAAATTTCTAAGTAGCATTCAAGACCATAAATGTACATAAAAAAAATTAGCATAATTTTCATACCCATATGAATTTTTTTTTCAATCCTCAAAATTTAAATCCTTTATTATCCTTATTTGTAATAAAACGTAGCAATTTCTCAACATTAGCCATTTTCGATTTTCAAATTTATTTTTATTTTTGGTTCATCCCAGTCCGTAGGTCTACTTCCCAGTCTAGTTCTTGATGCACCTGTTTTAGAAGTTCAGTGGGTAGAGTCCAATTCTCGGTACATGCGAAATTCAATTTTTTGAAAATTTTTCTTTGCACAACATTGCAATATATATTATTATGTACTGTAAAGTTACCTTACTTCTCGGAAATGAACTTCTAAAACATTTATGCGAAAGTTCAAAAAAAAATGTTTAACTGTGTATTAATAGCTTTTCCAGATGCTAAAAAAGTATCAGATGGGCGCTGTAATTCTCTAATTGGACAGCTCAAGATAAAGGCTGATGTAGAAAGACGTAGAGAGGCAGGGCTATCAATACCAATAGGATTCGAGTAATTTCTGGTATTCGGGGTAAAAAGTGCTAATTCACTTATTTTTTGCAGGACAAATGTTTTTTGAATAAAATATTATATCAGTGTGATAAATTGGGTTAGCAGCTTCATTAATTTCAAGCTTTTTACACGTAAAATACGTATAATGTCAAATAATAAAATAAAATATAGTAAAATTTGCAAAAAGAAGACGACAAAAGTCTCAATTATCTCGAAACTTCGAGATTTCTGGCAGAATTTTGAAATTAAAATTATCTAAATTTTGAATCTCTTTTTAATAAATATGATTGAAATAAGTATATTTTAACACGAAATTACGATATTAATTTTTTTAAATCTTTTATAGAAATTTCGATAAACGAAAACATGCGGAAGTTAACATATAACTATCAAACCAATTCATTAATATTCGTAAATGAGAATTTCAATATTCCATAGTGGCGATTTGAAAATGCAAATAAATGAAATTGGGGACCTGAATTATTATATTGATATAATATTTGGCTCAAAAAATATTTTTGCTGCAAAAAATGAAAGGATTACCGCTTATTCCAAGTTTACCGGTAACTACTGGTAATTACTGGTACGTAAAGGTACGCGGCCAGGCAGCAGCGCACATCAGAAGACAAAATTGGAATGCACATGTACAAAAATGTAATCCACATAATAAAAGACTCAAATATATCTCACCAATGCCATAGTTTATTTTTGCGAAGTCAATATGCTCAGCAACACATAAAGTTGTTACAACATAAGTGACATAAGTGTTTACAGTCTGAGCTGGATTCAGTTTGACGAGCCGGAAGAAGTCTCGAGCACCCTGAGGACACGGAGCGATCCAAGGACGACCGCCGACTGCATTTGCGCTGAAAGTATCTTAGCATTTCGTTGACACGCAGAGATGATTTTCAGGCTATTAAACAGTGAAAGATTGACACCTCCAAGAGCACCCTTGACCAGGTCGACTAGTTTAACAGAATATTTTCATGACAGAAACAATTATCGAGAATTTGAAGTTCCAGTATATGCTGCACTTTTCATTTTCAATAATTGACTGTATTCCCCTAGGAGCGTTTGGCGAAGTGGTGTCAGGGCTAATGCCGTAATAGTGACAGAGATGGTAATAAAGCACACTTAGTGCCGCATTGTCCATTTGGATGTACGTTATTCCCGCATGAGTTGGACCATTTTAAGTAGAGGGTCTCTTCCATTTGCAACTATGTGCTATACTCAGAATAATCCTGTTGTGAAGATATTAAAGATTAAGTATTCCGCGACAACCTTGACAACGTAAGATGCAAAGACGCAGAATAGGCGACTTAAGGTGCAGGCTTTTGTCCATGTTCATTACATATTTTATAGATATTTCGAGTCGATTGTTAAAAAAATGAGAATTTTTTGAATGACTCCATACTATGAAAAATTATACCTGGACGATGATACTAGTTTCAATGTTTTGTTCTATTGGAATAGAGATAACAATGGCTCCACTCAAACAGAAATACACGTTCGACAACCAGTCAAACAAATTGAAATTATTGTGGAGGAAAAAGTTCCAACAGTGAATACGAAAGAGATTATATGTGGTCCAGATTTTGAAACAGCTCGCGGATTTATGGGCTTCCTTGATATAAAATCGGACACAACAATGAAGCAACTAGCTGGAGTAACATTTGCCTTTTTTTCTACTCTCTTCAGCCTAATCGAATTAGGCAAGGATGGACAACCTCTTTATTATAAAAAACATGGAAAAGAAAACAGACTTCTGATTTTCTTGATGAAGCTAAAATTGGGAATTTCTTTTTGTGTCCTGGCATGTCTTTTTCAAATACATACCACTACAGCATCTGATATCTTCTTGGAAATGTTGGAAACGATCTCAGTTAAAACGAAGACTTGGATATTCTGGCCCTCGCGAGAAAGTGTTGAAAGAAATCTTCCATTAACGTTTCATATGTATCCCAATTGCAGATGCATAATTGATTGTACTGAGTTACGAACTGAAACACCACCAACAGTGGAGTGAAGGGTACTTATGTATTCAAGCTATAAAGGATCACATACGATTAAATACCTGATAGTTATCACACCAGATGGGTACATTTGTAAAATTTCGAAAGGTTATGGAGGTAGAACTACCGATAGCTTCATTACAAACGACAGTGGGTTTTTGAAGTTAATAGAGCCAGGCAAATAAGTTTTAGCCGATGAAGGTTTTCCGCAAATCAACTCTGAGTTGCATAAACGGAGAGCTACACTTGTAATTCCTCCTATGGCATCTACGTCACAATCCACAAACTAAGAAATCGATGAATCATACAACATTGCTACTGTCAGAATTCACGTGGAAAGAGCAATCCAGCGAATAAAGCTATCGCGAATATTAAGCCATATTCCGGTGCATTTGTTTCCTCGAAGGTCTCTCCACAATAGGATTCGATAAGTCGACGCAACGTCGATACAGCATCGATGATATTTAAAAACTGAAATGACCGATAATGTTTTGATCAGTCTGTCATAACAACAGAGTGCCGGTTAAGAAGAAAAAAGTTGTAAACGTATACATTTTTCCGATCAACAAAGCGTGCTCGTCCTTGTGGGCCTGATCTTATCTTCCTAAGGAAAGGTCAGTTAACAAGCACACCGGATGTTCAATTTGAACAAAGAAAGATTTAATGAGTTTAAAAGTTCACAATAAAGAAAAGTACATATGAATAACTTCGCGACTTTCAGGATTAATCAGAATCACATTCTGATTCGAAAAAGTACTATAAAGTACTATATTCAAAATGCCAATAATTAATCGCTAACTCTCGGGCATCCTGCAACCATAACTCGTCCTCGAGTTCGCTGAAAAACAGTAGTTGAAAATACAAAAAAGAATTATTTTATATTAAATTCGTTATAGCGTTCACACACAAAACTTCGTAGAACTTACTAGTACATTTGTTTGCACGCTTAGCTTGACTCGCAGTCTTGCTTCTCGTATTTAGGGCTGGAGAAGACGATTTAATTGAATCGTCCCGAACATCATCGTCGCTGTAAGGATCACTTGTAGAGTCTATAATTTCTGAGTTTGCTGAAACGTCTTCGAGCGCTGGTGTTGAATCTTCAGTCTCAATATCGGAATCAAAATTCTCTTCACTTAGAGCACCTTTCCACAATTTTAACTGGCTTGCATGTGCTGTAGCCGCGTACCTGCGCCCAACAGTATCCACTCGTAAATCAGCAATTCCGTAGGTGTCGCTCGGATAAATTTTGGTAATGACCAACGGACCACGGAATTTCTTCTGTAATTTTGTAGACTCACCAGTCTATTCCAGACCGTCTTTCATATATAACATGTCCCCAACTGCGAACGTCACATCTAATGTACGATTTTTTTCGTACCGACTTTTATATCGAGCCTGCTCTCCGCAATTTTCTGTCTGGCTTCGTCTTGTAGATTTAAAGGTTTGGTATAGCGCCCCTCCTCTTCCATCGTTAGTAGCCGTAAATTTCCCTCATCATGTCGATTTACGTACCCGTATAGGAGCTCAAAAGGACTTTTCTTGGTCGCCTTGTTCGGTGACTCATTTAGATCGCGTTGCACCTTCTTCAACTGCTTATCCCAGTCCCTTCCTTCTCGGTGTTGAACATTGGCTTGAATCGCTGGAATCAGAGTTTTGTTATTTCGCTCCACTAAACCGTTAGCTTGCGGGTGACGAGGTGAATCGACCGTGTGACGTATACCGTGACGATTGCAGAATTCTTCGAATAAGCCATAAGTAAAGCAAGTGCCTCGATCTGAGACAATTCTTATTGGAGCGCTAAAATCAAGAATGACATCTTCCAACGCACGAACGACATTTGATGCTTTCATATCTCGCACCGCTTTAAGAATTACGAATTTCGTTAAGTTGTCCGTTAAAACTAGTACATAGCGGTTCCTAGTCGAAGTCGTAATAAATGGACCTTCATGGTCAATATGTACCAAAGCGAATGGTCGTGATACAGGCTTGATAGGATGTAATTTTCCAGCTTGTGGACCTGTTTTGTGCTTGGTAATTATACACTGGATGCAACCATGTATATGTTGTCGATCGTAGCGGCGCATTCCCGGAAAAAAGTAAAATTCGCGCAACTTCGAAATAGTTCTGTCTAGACCTACGTGACTCTGAAGATCGTGATATCGGATCACAATACTTTTTCTTAGCGCATTCGGTATTACATAGAGAAGCTTATTACCTTCGCGCTTGTACAATATAGAATGAATTAACTCGTATCCATTCACTTCACTTATCTCGTGATTAGATCTTTCGTTTACAGGTTTCGATAATATTTCACGCTTTCTTAATAGTTTTTCGTCTGCGTACTGGAAAACCAAGACTTCATCTTCTTGAGAAACTATCGTAAAGATACCTTACATTTGATCAGACAAATAATCAGATTCTAGATTATCTACCGGCGATCGACTCAATGCATCAACGTGAGCCAATTTTGTACCCGGTCGATGAACGACATCGAAATCGTACTCTGATAAGGAGTTACACCACCGGACAATTTGAGGGTTTTTACTTTTTTGTGTATTTAAATACAAAAGCGCACTACAATCGGTTATTACCTTAAAGTTTATATTGATTAACCATATACGGAGACGAGTAATCGCCCATACAACGGCAAGTAATTCAAGCTTGCTTGAATGGTAGTTTCTTTCGCGTTCACTCGTTCGTCTACTAATTGCGTAGATTAAATGAACTTTATTATCAGCTGTGCGTTGTAACAACATTGCTGCGAAGCCTCTAGAACTTGCATCCGTATGCAATTCTGTCTCGCGATCTGAGCAAAAAGGTTGAACGATGGGTTTTATGGCAAGCAACCCCTTTAATTCGTTAAAAGCGTTCTTTTCGTCCGCCGTCCATTTGAAGATTCTACCCTCTATAAGCAGATCATAAAGTGGAGACGCAATTTCAGAAAATTTAGGAACGTACCTCCGAAAGAAACCAATCAATCCAAGAAATCGTCTAACCGCGCTTGTGTTCTCTGGATCTGGAAATTCAAGAATCGCATTGAGTTTATTCGTGTCCGGTTGAATTCCGACTGCGGAAATCTCGTGCCCCAAATACGATACTTTAGATTTCAAAAAGTGACACTTTTTCAAATAATTGGTCAAACCCGCTTTTTCTAAAGCCTCCAGTACTAAAATGAACCGTTGGCGCAAGTCGGGCCAATCTTTACCTGGTATTAATATTTCATCGAGATAGAAAAGGATATCATGATCGCGTAATGGACCCAATACTTTAAACATCAGTTTTCAAAAATAGAAGGGTCCGTTCATCAATCCACAAATCATTCGCGTAAATTCCCCTGTTTCATCAGGCGTAATAAAGGCAGTCTTAGCTGTTGCTTCCCGTGTCAGTGGGACTTGCATACACCCCTGTGCCAAATCTAATGTTATAAATAATTGACTGTCGCCGATTTTGGATAGATGATCATCGAGACTTGGAAGCGGAAAATGTATACGCTCAGTTTGTTTATTTAGCGGTCGAAAATGAACTACTAGTCGCGGCTCACCGCTCTTTTTATTTATTAAAAATACAGCGCTAGCGTACGGTGAATCGGTTTCGGTAACATAACCTAGCTCTTTATATTCGCGAATCGTATCTTTTATTATTTTGCGTTCTATATCGCTACACGGAATTGGCTTTCTCAGTACAGGTTTACTTTCTGGAACCTCTTTGATATCCATTGTTATCAAATTAGTACAACCTAACTCGCGTGTATTTTTCGCTACAGTGTTACGAAACTTATTTAAAATACCTTCTACGTCGCATACACACTCTTTTGGAGCATTTTCGTCGAACTGAAGGTCTTCTTCGTAGATTGGATCCCTGTTGACATTTGCTGAAGCTTGAGATGAATGAGGAACAAGATTAGCTCGTTGTATTGTCATTCCCTTCTGAACGATTTTTGGCACTGTATCCAGATTCATGACCAGAACAACAAATTCCTCTTTTGAGATTATTACACTGATCAAATTGATCGACTGTGGAGACAATTCAACTTTGTCTACTGTCACTAAATTTTCGGTTTGATTTTCACTCACGGGTAGTTCGGCCATATAGGCGTACTCACTTTTCACAAACTTTAGCGAGTTCCCGACCTTGTGGTAATCCACAAACACTGAATCGGTATACGTTCTGCCGATCAACACGTCGACAGCTTGAAAATCATCTGGAATAACCCACAACCGAATTTCTGGAACTTGCACTCCGTCGACCGACACTTTGGCGAGCACATATCCGGGCGAGTCATTTGTAAAATGTTGAGGTCCGAAACTCTTTAACACGATGCTTTCGCAAATCTCGTCGAAATTGTGCTTGATTACAACCGAAGCTTTTATTGTGCTTTCAGCAGCACCAGGATCGATAAGCGCTGACACTTTATTTCCACGAACTAACACTTCCTTGAGATATTTACATATAGTGTTGTCTACCTTTAAAGTGTCAACTTTGTTTACCTCCGATTTTCGAGCACTCGTTGAAGATACGCAGTGACGTTGCGTGTGGCCTGCTATACCACATTTGCGGCAATTCTACACTTTTTGTGGATCTGGACAATTCTTGGAGATGTGTCCAAAGTTCTCGCAATTGTAACACTTAAGTTCACCTTGATCGTTTTTCACAGGCGGGCGTCGGTCGGGGTTTTTCGCGTTCGTTGAGGTAGTAGTCGGATGATTCGATTTGTTTTCAGGTTTCGAATCGTTTGATTGCGCGTTCGCGACAGATTCCTTTGTGGTATCCGGTTTTATCGTTTCTTTGAAATTACGAATTCTGTCCTTCCGTTGATCGTTTAGGGATTCGTAGGCGAGCATATAGTGTAATAACACTTCTATTTCGTAGTGTGTTCTAGAAGACATCGCGCTGCAAATATCTTTCGACCAGAGGCCGACCAAGACCTGTTCCTTCGTGTCTGAAAACGACAAATTTAATTCGTGACACAGTTTAATTTTGTTATAAAAATAATTAGAGAGAGTCTCACTCTTCTCTTGTACTTTATCCGTCATTCTTTTCCACTTAGCTGTCGTGGTTTCCAGTACTATACAAGATTTTCTGAAGGCTGAGCAGAAATCGTCCAAAGTTTGGAGTTGAGAAGCCTTTAATTTGTGCCAGCCGCGGGAACCTTCCTTCAAATGCGTCCTAGCAGTTTCTAACGCAAAGTTGTCTGGCCAGTGATGAAGTGTTTTCATGCTTCCTAACGTTTGTAGCCACTCCTTCGCACGAGATGTTCCAATCTCACCCTTGAAGTCATCAATATTCTTGCTCAAATCGGGCATAATATGGTAGTTTGGAACGATTGAGACATCCTGAGGAGCGATCTGTGGAGTGTTTACCTCTACAAGTCGGTCGCAAAGCCGTAGCATTGTTTGCTCGCGTCGTCGTCCTTCCTTGATCAGAGACAACAACAATTGCTCCGTTGTGACGCTTGTTGGTCGTTCGTTCTGTGGTGGGGGGTGATGGGGCGGAGGAAATTAATACATGTTATTCTGTACATGTAAAGGATTTCAGACGTTATTGTCCTGCTCTCGTTCATCTTTGTACCGACCTCGTCTAATATCGTCCTGCCTTCGTCCATTTTCGTTTGGTGAAAGATCAAGAGATCGTCGGGCGTTTCCGCCAGGTCGTCTTGGCTCTGATGACGTCGTTCGATTTGACAAAGATGGCGTCCATCTTCTACCTCGTCCTACTCCGGAATATCGACGATTTGAACTTGGCGGATTTTCCAAATGCTCCTCCTCGCAGTTGTCCAGTAAAATATTTTGATTTTGGACCTCGAAATCCTCGAATTGCTGCAAAGGAATGTTGGACGATGTTCCTTAGGCCATTTTCGCTCACAAAATTTAACGCGTCACTCAAATACAATTTTCAAAGGCGCACCCTGACCGCCATGACACCAATTTTCGCTCACCACGTTTTGCAGCCAAGTTTTATCACTCACGACACGCAAACCATATAACATATGAATAACTTCGCGACTTTCAGGATTAATCAGAATCACATTCTGATTCGAAAAAGCTCACATAATGATCATTTCGTTCAGTTTGATCACTCGCACGTATCGCTCGATATTTTACGTTCGTTCTAGCGTTGCGTTCGATTCGTCTCCCGATTGCTCTCGTCTTTCGCTCGTCTCTCATACCGTCAGTCCTGCGCACACGCAATAATCTTACACACGCCGCTCTTCCGATATCGCTCGTACGATATTCAAAATGCCAATAATTAATCGCTAACAAAGTTATCATTTAAAAATGCTCGAGTGTTTTGCAATCTTAATGAATGACTTTCAGTGGATGTGTCTTCTCCACACTGTTAAAAAAATCTGGTCGAAATTTAATATACATGTGAGTAAAGTCATTTGCACATACCGTACATTAATTTTAATATACCATCATGTTGTAAAATTAATATACCTGTATATTAAAGTCGGTAAAACAGAGTGCGTGAAAACAACAAGTTCTTTGATTCCTTCAGATCCTGTGAAATATTAAAAAAATAAAGGAATAACCTTGAATTCGTCGACTTAATTCCTACTTGCAATTAAAGTGCAACGTACGGGTGGAATTTTTTCTAAAATTCGCTGTGAATGTTAGAATTTTTACGTGAGTACAGGTGCTTGGAGGTTAGGTTTCTCAATTATTTGTTTAATTGAAGTTTTCTCTTAAAAACCAGTGTAATTTATATTTATCTAGGAGAAAATATTATGTTTGATTATTTATAATTGAAAATTGCTGCCAAAATTGTTTTTAATTTGTGCAAAGTGCAAATATCTGACTTTCCTGATAAATGATCAATATGCGGTATATGAAATTTAATAAAATAGTCTCTTAAAGGCGATTTGGTATACCTAGATTTTAGATTTAATATACAAAAGTATATTAAATGTATATTAAAATTGCAAACATTTTTAACAGTGCAGCTACATGTGAAATATGTAAATGATTGTAAAAGAAAAGATTCAAGTCGTCGTTGGTTCGTTAAACCGCATCTTACGAACGAAATGAGTGACATGTTTGGGGCGTATAATACAATTTTTTTGTATTGCGCAAATTATGACGAAGAAGGGTTTGTAAAAATGGTGAAATTAACGGTGGAACAATTCAAGAAATTGTGGCGCTAAGACTTACTAAAACTAGCCTCAGACGGCCGCGTATTTCAAGCGATTTTCAAAGATTTAACGGGAGTTTTATGGGGTTTTAAAAGATTTCGAGGGATTTCTAGGAATCCGAATAGAAATTTTCTCCAGTTTATTGTACGAGATCTAGCATTTTCTGCTTATTTTCTATTAAATCTCCTGAAATTATGTCATCTCGAAAGATTTATATAAGTTCAGTCTTCCTAGGTCAAAAGCTCTTTTTAATAAATCTCAAGAAGCTAAAATAATTTTTTAAAACTTTTTCAAACTATCGTAATATTTTGTTGAGCATGAACTGCACCAGACTCAAAATTTATTAAAAAAAAAAAAAAGATTTTGGCAATTAAAATGACTGGATCCTGAATTAACTCTGTATTGAAAAATTGCTAATTCGCAGCGTATTACAAAAATATTGTTCATTTTAATTTTTCCCGTTATCTACTTAATATGCCCAATTTTAAAAAATCTTGTAAGTTTTAAATATTTTTAGTTTTTCTAGGACAATATTTTGTAAAACTTAGCATATTAAGAAGATTACGAAAAAAAATTAATAATAAAGACTTTTTCAAAACTGAGAATGAAGGATTTTTTAAACTCTTCCTTTTCTTTTATGAAATTTAAAATATGTCTGGTATTCAATAAATGTAGCCAGGACCGTTCCTGGACCTTCGGTCGCCCGTGTGCAGATATTTTCATGCCGCCCCTTCACCCTTTTTCTACCCTCTTAATTTAAATGTGTAATTATAACACATTAGTATATATATACATATATTTATTTATTATATATATATATATATATATATATATATATAATTTATTTACATAATTTGATCAATTTCATTTGAACATTCAGTGCGAGATTTAAATTAACACCGCGTTAAGTTTATTACTGCATTTTGCAGATCGCTGTTACGATACGCATACAATTTCAAGTAAATTGTACTCGCCTTGCTTTCATCTCAGCAAATTCTTCTATCAGTTGTCGTATTTGTAAACAATTTGCGATTTCATACTCGATAGAAATGATATCTAAGTTCGACAGACGATGTTCGGTCATTGTTGTGCGTAAATAATTTTGTACAGTCTTTAGTTTAGAAAACGATCTTTCCCCAGCTGGAACTGAAACCGGCAATGTAAGCAGTATTCGGCATGCTATAAATGTATTTGGAAAGACTAGCTGCAAGTTCTTTTTCAGCAAAAATGTTGAAATTTGTTTGGAATTCAAAGTCAGCTTGAGCATAGGTTTCAAAGAAATTAGTTCATCATATAATTCGAGCCCTTCCAAATACGATTTGTTTTCGCTTTCGTTTGTTAGTTTTAGTTGCAAATTTTTCCATTTTTAAAGCAGACCATAATTATTAATATTTCTCAGATTTGAACTATTGAAAATAAAACGAAACGACTCATTACATTTTTTTTTAAATTCTAATCTCTGATTCAAAGAGTTGATATAGCTGTATCTAACATAGTAAAATAAAACGCAGCTTTGAAGCAATGCTGTGGATCATGAATTCTTTCATCAACGCATTCGTAGTTTGTGAAGCACTGCTATATCATTAAATCTACTTACATTTTCTACTTTTTGTTCATTTTGGGTTAAAAATGAACCACGTGTAAGGAAAAATAAATCGTTTATAATAAGAACCGTTATTCATCGTCTATTCCTCTTACTATAAGAGGTCTTTAACATACATTTGAATTATTTTTATGTTCTTAAGAAAACAATAATTATGAACTAATTTTTCGAAAATAGTAATTTTACATGTTTATGTGAATTTTTTTTAAGAACCTAAACAAAATTTAAATGTGTATTAAAGACATCCTAATCTTTTATATATTTTCATTATTTACAATTTTGCATTATGATCTGCCATTTTCAAAACAAAAAAAAAATGTTTCTGTAAACACAGACAAATACGGGAAATATGAATAGCAGCTCATAGTTAAAAATTGTTTCTTTTTTTGAAATCTATAAAAATATACTCTTGCTAGATTTTCGTTCTGTTTATTTTATCCAATTTACCAAAAATAGAAAAAGTAGACTATTTTAGTCTATTTGTATCGAATTTTTATATTTTGTTGAAAAAATTGGTTAAAACACACAAGATAAATATCTGGTAAGGGTATACTTTTAGATTTCCGGAAGTAGAACAATTTTTTAATATTTTAAATTATGAACAACCATTCATATTTTCCGGCGTTTCGAGAATAATGAGATTTTTACTCCTTAAAAATTAGGTTTCTTCAATTTTAAAGATAAAACACAATTTTTCTTTACTTTTTAGTTCAGGAACCTTCATATTCTAATAGGATATGTTCTTTACATTGCTATTGAACTAAAAAAAAAACATAAAAAAAATAAAATAAAATGCGTCGTTATTTAGATAAATGGAATTTTAATCGTTAAAAATAAAGAAATTGTTTTCCTCAAAAATGGGTAGCAGGATTTTCTTCTTTCTTAGCTTAAAATAACTGAGAGATGCCCCCCCCCCCCCCCGAAGCATATACAAAAGAGAAGCCGTATTTTTTTAAATACCCCTAATACTGCTACATTTTTTATTTTTAAAACGGAGCAAAAAACCTGTTAATGTTACAGGGGTCCTGTACTGAAATAGTACTTTACAAATTTGCGGATATAAGTAAAGACAGCATAGTTGTTTGTTGTTGTAAATATTACAATGATTTTTGGTAAATCGTTTGGTTAGAATATTCTGCACTTCTCACAGGATTTTCTGAAAAAAATACAGAAAAATACATGCTGTCACCATATTCTATAAGATTAGCAGGATAAGCTGTCTCTTTTTCTCGGTGAACAATTAAATAAAATTATAATCTCGTTCTAAGTAAAAATATAAATATAATAAGTTTAATACATACGTACCTTATTAATCTATGTGCTGACTTTCCTGAATACTTTTTAAAACTTGCCTCCAACTTTATGTATGAAAGAAAACACCACTTAGAACTTGCACTGTCTTTACAGGATGACGAATACCTGTAAACTGAAAATTAACTTGCTTCAGTTTCATTTGAGATTTTCTGACAAACCTAATCATAACTGCTTCAAGTATGATTAGGATAATGTCATCAAATTTACGCCCACTCTACCTTCACTTGGTCCAAATTGCTAATTAGGTGAGATTATGAATCAGCCAAACGTATCTAAGCATGCACCATCCAGATTTTCTAAATAGGGCAAAAAACAAATCTAGCGCCGGTCGGGCCGGCCGCCCCCTAACAAGACCTTTTCCTGGCCGCCAGGGAATACAAAACGAGTCTGACGGATGTGAAGGTCGCTATATGAAAAAGAAAGCAATTAATTTCTCAGATAATCTATTCAATCCTAATCTTTTTCTATTCAAGCCTTACTGTCGGGATGTCAGAATGGTATGATATGAAACCATAAAATTGGAACCAGTATCAATTTTTATGCATTTTTGCAGTTACCTCGCTCACGGAGACAGCGAGATGACGATAGCAAATTTTGTTCGAGTGGGTTTCAGTACAATGTACGAGATCATCTCCGAATTATGTCCGCTGATTTGGGAACTCTTATCACAGGTTAACTTGCGTCGGAAGTCTCCCGAAGAATGGAAAATTGTTGCTCAAGGCTTCAGAGTCAGATGGGATTTCCCAAATTGTGTCGGAGCTCTAGATGGAAAGGAGATTCGGATTCAATTTGCTGGCTTCAAGATGCT
Source organism: Andricus curvator (assembly GCA_932195095.1). NCBI lineage: Eukaryota > Metazoa > Arthropoda > Insecta > Hymenoptera > Cynipidae > Andricus > Andricus curvator. The sequence continues at coordinate 6,938 of CAKNYM010046870.1, read as the reverse complement.
GGCATCATGCAATTCTTATGATCGGTTCACATGGGTGGATGTTGGAAATTATGGTCGGCCAATTCGTTAATTATTACCTACGTATACAAATTTTCTTTTCTGTAGTTTAAGACATTTTCACGTATTTTTCATGAAATTCTCTACAATAATTAACCTCTTTACAACATTTTCATTTTCTAAGGTTCTGTGAGTGACTCTTCTGCGGTTCAAAATACAGATTTATATCAGGCACTTGAAACGCGTGAAGCTGGCCTTCCTGACACGGCACTCCTACAGCGATCTAATATTCGCTTACCTTGTTTTTTTGTCGAAGATCCGATTTTTACGTTCACACATTACCTTATGATGCCATATGATAGGAACAACGACCTTACTGAAAGACAGAGAGTATTTAATTACAGGTTTTTATATTCTATACTTCATTTATACTCTCCATTTCCATAAGATATATAAAAGACAGAAAGTAATGCTCGTTGGTTATTAGTGATTTAATAATATTTGTTCATTGCAGATTATCTAGGGCTCGCAACTGTATTGAGAACAGTTTTTGAATCCTGTCTGCGAGGTGGTAAATTCTGCACAAACGGTTGGATTTAAAACTGGAAACATCCATCAACATTGCCAAAGTATATTCCTGTCAGAGCTGACGAAAATAGAAGAGATCAAGGCGAAGAGCATCTCTACGATGGCAATCTTCCTAATAACGTCTTTCAAATACGCGATACGTTAGCGGATTACTTCACCTCACCAGAAGGTGAACTTCGTCAGTAGAACATCCTGATGTGCTGATCAAGAAAAATAACAACTGCAGTTTTTGTCAAAAATATGTTATTTATATCGTTAGATTTATTATGGAAAACGAATTTAATTAGGCTACTCATTATTAACCCTTGTAATTAAATCTCGAGATAATTATGTATTGTTTAACATATCTACAGCGATTTTCGAGAATTCCTGACGAAGAAGCAATACATTACCGTCGGAAATTGTCGGAACGATCACTGCAAGCGGTGCTAAAAATCGGGATTATTTCATATATAGACATGAATTTTAAAAGTATTTCAGCCTTAGATAATTTTACCTTCTGCAGTTGATGCATCGTCCACAGACTCCTCATCCGACGAGACAAGTTTATCGGATGCAGAAACTTCATCGTGTTGCCTGAGCAAACTGAAGTTACTATCAGTTCTATACGAATAGAAAACAATCAATATGATTATTTTAGAATTGGAATTTCAAAACGATTTTAGGGGAGTTTAAGGACTTTGACAGGTGTAACAGGATGTAAAGATATTTCAAGAGGTTTCAAAATATTTTAATATCTTAAAATATTCTATGACTTTTCAAAATATATCAAGAGGCAAATTTGTTTTGTATTTCAAAAAAGTTAGTTCTATGCTTTCCAAATTTTCAACTCGATATCTCAATACGCAGAAAAAATGTAAGTAAAGTAGGAATGGTGTCGAACATCAGAAGATCAGAAGGTATTCAATAGAAGTCCCCAGGAAATTTACAATAATTGAAAAATTCAATGAAAACGTGAGAAAGTGAAATTCTGTTAGAACTGATGAGAAGGAATGAAATGAGAAGTTAGATCAAACTTGCTTTAAAAATGGTTAATAAGCCGTTTTCACTTACCTTCAGTAGACGCAATAGACTAGATCGTGTTCTGGTTAAACGAGATATATAGTAATCATGCCTAGGACGCGAACTTCAATTACATTTCACAGAAAAAACTAGGGTTTCCATTAGAACCCATTTTTGGTTCCAAAGGAGCTGCAACAAAAATGAACCCCACTTGCTGAAAAGGATCCCAAAACGATAAATGAGCTCTAAATGATACATACCTCAGTTGGTGTTCTAAATGATCCCAATTGTAATTGAGCCTATTTATGAGGAAGCTTCTTTCGCTTTGCCCACTTCGACATTTTGTTTAATTAATATCATAATTTTTACCTTAAAGCACACATGTAATCGAACTCTGATAGATATAACTTAATAAAGATAATTATAGTACAAAATATTACCGCAATTTAAATAGATATAATGTCTTGATAAATATAATTTACAGGTTATGTAGCAAAGTTGTCAACATAAAGGCATATTCATATGCAAGAAACTTTTCGTCTCAAGTCATCGGTCGATAACTGTAAATCGATCCCTAACTTACCAGCCCTACTTTGCAAACGGTTGGTTTGTGAATGCGCCTCCATGTTGTTCTTTGAAAGTGCGCTCGAAAGGAACCCTTTTGGCTCTCTACAGGTATCTATTGGAGTTTAAGTTCTAAAGGATACCAACCTTTATTTGAGCCGCAACTTTAGTGAACCCCCAGTTTTTTCTGTGTTGAAATTGAGCTTACTTGCGATGCGCCACTCTTTGGTACAGGAAACCTCCCAGCTAACACAGTTACTAGTCCGAATAGTCACATAATTGTAACAAGATTAAAAAAACCAGTCACTGGTGACTTCCATACTGGTCACCCAGTGACAATATATTTCCCACTCAAAGTAGTAACAAATTACAAGCGAAGCAGGTAACATTATCCCGCCATTGTAATCACATGCTTGTAACAAAGTGATGTTTGGAAACGCAACGTGCAATGACAGCTTAACCTCAAAATATACATCGTTTCGGAATTATAATTATGAATATTTTTGCAAAAATGTTGGAAAGGAACATAATTAAACGATAAATAACTTCCAGAAAAGGGAGATAATATGTGAACAAAGCTTTTATAAAAAAACAGATATTTATCAGCTGAACCCTTACGAAAAAAGAAATTACATTATAGAGGTTAGACCCAAAATGTATATGTATAAATGAAGATCGCTGGCGGCTGTTACCGCCATGTTACTAGTCTGACAGGGAACGGTTGCAAACAAGCCTCCCTAGTAAACTACGGCGATTATGCCGTTACCTGCTAGGAGACTGAGATACAAGTAACAATTCCTCTGATAACATGTGATCATTCAGGAACCTTTCAGGATGGTAACAGGTTAGCTGGGCTAGTACATCGTAGTACGGCCAAGATTTTGCCTCCGGTTGACGAGCAGATCCGGAAGGAATGTATCTGTTTATAATCTTTCGATATTTGATACATATATGCCGCCTTCAGCTGTTCCCATCGATTTCTTGCTTTTTCAACTGAAATAATTAAAATGTTTTGGCATTACATTTTATAAATAACATTTGTATATAATTTTATCATCGTTAATTTAATTATTCAAATTATCTCTCTTTTTAAACTACTATACATTATACCGTAAATAATGTACCTACCTGTAGCCTCGCATCCGACTTGCTGGTTTAAGTCAGCAACAACGATCTCCTATGCTTCTTTTCTTTCACAATTGTCTTTGTAGAAGCTACAAGATTTATCGTATAAATTTTGGTGCTTTGCGACCAATCGAATTAACGCGTGGTTAATGTCTTCAGAAGCTTCTTCGACCTCCATGATTAAAAGAACTGGTTTCGTTGAACGAATAATATGGCTACGCACTAGAAAATAATTGTTTCAAATCAAAACAGTCGACTGCCGCTTCTGCGGATCCCCCACAACTCATCTAAAAATGTGAAAATTTTTGACAACCGATGTTGCGATTGGTTGCTATTTGAAAATCGCGCGCTAAAAGATAACTGCATGACATCGTGATTATAGAGTGAGAAGAAGAGAATTTATTCACTGCGGACTTGCAATTCTGTGAGGCTCTTTTGCAACTTCGAATTTTCAACAAAAGAGTTGAATTTTCAACCCAGAAAGATTGTTCAATCAATACAGAAAAAAAATCCAAAATGTTGAGTTTTCAAGTCATAAAGACGAATTTTTGAAAAAAAGTTTAATTTACAACACAAAAATATGTATTTTCTACCAAAATAGTTGAATTTTGGACTAAGAAAGATGATTTTTCTACAAAAGAAGTGCATTTTTAACTGAAAAAGATCAATTTTATAACAAAAATGGAATAGCTACACTTAATCACTTATAATATATTACGAACACTTGAAAAAATATATGTTGAGAGAATATTCAAAAATAGTATTCGCGTTCTGGCAATTAATTTAATTAAGTTTTTTGATGAGTACTTAAATACCTATAGATGAAATTAATTCTATATTCTAGGACACAACAATTTTAAATATCTAATTTCTAGAATTCTCGACACAATATATGAAATAGGTACCTATGCTGTAAATATATATTTTAAACACTTTAAAAGCTTTTACGTTATCAGAATATCTAAATTATTTTCAAAATAAATACAATTGAAGATACATTTAAATCTACAAAGCACTCGTTTAAACTTACTTTTAGATCTATATATAATAAAGTCATTTTTTTTTGCAATAAAAACTGACATTTTTATGTTATTTCTAACTAAAGACAGGTTACAATTGATTGTTTGAATGTATTCAAAATATATGCCTATTATTTCAATCCTAAAATTGTACAATTATTAATCATTTTCAAATATGCAATAAATATGTACATATTTTTAGAAATGGATTTTCGCTGGAATAAATCATGTTCAACTTCCTGAAAACCACAGCGCAAGATAACTATAACCATAATCACTGTTTATTTTTCATGAAACCTTTAAAGTTTGGTGTTTACATTTATATGTGTTCCGAAATATTCATTTTTTCCGCGATCGCGTTAGCGCTGTTCTGCTGCTTTCCTTCTCAATTGTACCGAGAACGGCCGCTAAGATGGCACTACGATGACGCGCGCACAGCTACCCTACAGGCCTATTATAAATGAAATTGGTGTATAAACAAAAGGTTAATTTAAAAATTGTTCCTCTATAAATTTATTCTAAGTCTATAATTGATCCACTGCAGTTACGATATAACTGATTAACTTCAGTTAGGGTATTTTTACCGTACTGAAGAGTACTAAGAGTGTTAAGAGTATTAAGAGTACTGCATGAATTAGTAAAATTTCTAGTAATTCAAATTTAGAGATAAATCTGTTGGATAAGACGTTCATATTTAAATAGCAGAACATTCTTAATAGATGATGCGTCCTGAATGCGGTTTTATGGCACGCCCAGGTATGTATAGGTCTCTTTAGCGCCAAGCTGTCGTAGAGCGCTTTTTCCTCGCTTCAAATTCACCTAAACGCATTTTTCTAACCCAAACAACATTTTAATCTCCTAATTGTACTCTTTGAAAATCTCTAGAGCTGGATTTAGTTGCTCTATATTTTGAGCATAGATCTTGAGATCATCCATGTAAAATATATGAATGATCATACGCTTTCGATTTTCAGTTTTGCCGCAGAAGTACCCTTGGGAATAGCGCAGTGCGAGAGATAGTGGCAATAATGTGATGGAAAAGAGAAGAGGGCTCATGGTGTCGTCCTGAAAGATACCTCCCTGAAAGCTTTCCGGAAGTCAATCCAGGCCATCGATAGGTAGGGCCGGTGGGATTCTGCGTCTTTGCAGAGCCGCGTTGTTCATAGATCTCTTGCCACACAGGTCCGATTGTCCGAATAATCCTATTATTTCGTCCTATCTTCTGGAGCCAGATGCTGGTGGGTTGAAGGAAACTTCTTCCACCAGATGGTATTGATACCATCTGTTTTCGGAGCGGAACAGTTCTTCATGCCTCTTAATAATTTCGTCACCTTCTCGGAAGTGACAGGTGGACATTCCTTCTCAGGTGTTATGAGGGCTCTGCACAATTCCTTGAAGCTATTTATGTTCTTTGAGTTTTTTTTCAGTGGATGCTGGACTTTGCAAACTTCTCGCCAAAATGCCTCGACATCCTCTGGTTGGGCGGGTAGTCGAAAGTAACTGGAGGGTCTTGGAAGATTCGAGATGGGCCGGAGAAAAACTGTCCATTTACTCTGACCTACCTCTTCCTCCGCTCTAGACTTCTTCTAGCGTCAGATAGTATCCGTATTCTATTAACAATATGCTACATGATGGTCAGCAGCTTTCACTTGTAGAATGTGTGATGACGGATGCGCAGTTCGCACGCAATGACATGTAGTCAATCAAACACTGAATACGGGCCGCGTAGTGTCTTGCCCAGCCTATCTTTGTGCTGAGTTGATGCATTCGTCTTTTGGCCTTATAATTATCCGTTTTTTGTTTTTTTTTACGGTTTGCATCCGCCAAAGATCTGGTTGCATTAACACACTACAATTGACAGTCCAGAGGTCGAACTCTTCGGAAAAATCTCGACGAATCTCGTCATCCAGTTCTGCTAGATCTTTGGGCTTGATAGAAACCTGTATGTTGATGCTTTTGCTAGTCCTAAAACATCGCTCTTCTTCTGTTGGATGCCTGTCCACTGTTGGTCTTAGTATCACCTCTCTTTTCTTTTTTCTGACTTGTTCCAGCTGCGTTTGAGTAGGCGTTTCGCTTACATAACCCCTCTTTCGGAGTTCCTCGGCACGGTTTCGCAGACGTTCATGCGAAGAGTGTGAGAGCCCAGAGTGTTTCTCGCACCACAGAGCAGGCTGTCGCGCCATGTAACTTTCTCGTTTAGGGGCCATACTGGTATCGTAGCACTCCAGCAGGTCCTCTGAGTGAATCCGTCTCCTCAAAAGTATTGAGATTTTCCCGGTCCATCGCAATGACTCTGTCTTGATTAGCTCCCCCAACTCTACGATAGTCGACATTGTTGTCCGACCCATTGTTGGTAGCCCTGTGCGTTTGATTGTTTTGAACCGCGCTTACTACAACTATGTTTGGTGATATGATTGATGTGCTCACGAGCAGCTAGGGAAAAGGGTTCGCCCATTCCTTGCAGAGCCTCGTATGCAAGAATAAGGCTGTATATTCTGAGAGGTCGCCCGTTATCTCAGAGACAACGTTTGAGACACCCCTGGACAATCTTCTGTGACTGCTTATTAATTTTTGTAACCATCTTCAGCAGAAACCCTTGGTACACGTACCGTCCATCTGTAGAGACACCCCTGGATACAGATG